>VUQG01000759.1:0-12322 GCA_015106755.1 Etia nguti | reverse complement strand
GAAGACAGGATAAAGACATGCTGTGGAAGAGAGCCAGAGATTAATAACAAGTATGATTCAGTGCAGAGAGGTCTATTAACACATAGTGAGTGAAGAAGAAACACCCAGTGCATCATGGGAATCCCCCAGCAGCCTACACCTATTGCAGCATAACTAAGGGAGGATTCGGGGTCACCTGGTCCAGCCCTAACTATATGCTTTACCAAAAAGGAAAGTTTGAAGTCTAATCTTAAAAGTAGAGATAGTGTCTGTCTCCTGAATCCAAACTGGAAGCTGGTTCCACAGAAGAGGGGCCTGAAAACTGAAGGCTCTCCCTCCCATTCTACTTTTAAATACTCCAGGAACAACTTGGGATTTAACAGGGAGCCAATGAAGATAAGCCAATATAGGAGAAATCTGCTCTCTCTTTGTAGTCCCTGTCAGTACTCTCGCTGCAACATTTTGGGCATCAGATCAGATAATGCAGCTTTATCTCAGTTAAACATGAGGTGCCTTTAACAGCAGCACAAATCCCAGCATGTTATGGCAGCAGTGACAGGAGGCTGATGGAGGGTTTTTGTAGTGAAGGAGATTGTTTTACGACCAAACGCAATATTTTCCTGACCCTTACCAAGCAGTCTTTAATATGTACAGTAAACCTTAAAAATAGAAGATGAACCTGAAAATAATTAGTGACAGGGGAAGAAAATCTAAGCAAAATACAAAGTAAAAGCTCCAAATGGGAGGTGAACCCCACTAAGCCATCACCACCACTCCAGTGTCCTAATGAGGACTGTGTAGGTCTCTAAAAAAACCTGTTATCTCTGTGACCTCTGCCATTTTCTCAAGATACTAATGTCAAGATGCATGCAGCATTGGACTAAAGACAACATGTGACACCAACGTGTCACAAAAATGTAGATTTTCTGGCATCACGACCTGAAGAAAGTGGTTGTTTCATAAATCAGTGTGCGCCTCGTGTTTTTAGCCTCGATTGGCCTGAAATGTAATTTCAATGTAAAAAGCTGGATTTGAACAAACCTGCTGATTTTAGTTGGAATTCTTTGTTGATGGCTTTATTGAAAAATGTCTCCAGGTGCTCTTCGACCTCCTCCACCACAGCCACAGGCACAGGACAGATTTTTTTCAGCGCCAATCACCAAACTTAATTTCATAAAAATAAATCAGTGGAGAATTGAGCAAAAACTCCAACCTTGAGCCGAGTGTACATACAAACTACCCAGACTGAGAGGTCTGGTTTATTTTACTTCCCTTCTGTTTCTTTAGAAATGATAGAAAATATAATCTTAGAATTTGTCACAGCTAAACATGATGCATTTATTTTTAATCAGTTAACA
Organism: Etia nguti; assembly: GCA_015106755.1. Classification (NCBI taxonomy): domain Eukaryota; kingdom Metazoa; phylum Chordata; class Actinopteri; order Cichliformes; family Cichlidae; genus Etia; species Etia nguti. The sequence goes on along the minus strand of VUQG01000759.1, from coordinate 10,985 downwards.
GTTACAGACCCAATCATTTTCAGTTCACCCTGCAGTCGAGGACGAAGAGACGCATTCAAAGCTGATGTTGGAAAAGATGAAGGCAGCTGGTGTTTTACACAGTTTTTTACAGTTTTACTCCATCTTCATCAGCTGGGACACACCGAGGCACTCGCAGAACACAAAATGCATGACTGACAATAAATGTCCTGAATTATAACATAAACATGTCAGACATTTTGGTTCCACTTGTCAAACGTGACGATTTGCTGCTCTGCTTTTTTTTTACGTGACGCAAAATTGAATTGATTTGGACTTTGGGGTCTTGGTTGGACATTGAAGATGTCACCTTGGATACTGATGGCCACTTTATGCAATTTGAGGGAATTTAAATTAACAGGGAAAAGTGTTATCTGCTGATTGCTTTAAAGTGGAAAAGAAAATTAGATGTTTCAGAGTTTAAGTGTGCTGGAGTAAGTGTCAAAGCAAAGTGTATAAAAGATACCATTAGTTTCAGGACTGTTTTGGCTGCTTACACACATTACACAGAACACTTTCTTAAAAGTAATGCAGTACGTTACTTAATTACTCCGAGGAGAAAGTAATGTGTTACATTGTTTTTGCGTTTCTCTGTAAAATGACCTGATACACAGTCTCCTCGTTACCAATTAACAGTATAAACCTACAGGCTACGTCACACACACAACACAAACCTCTATCATAATGAGGACACACATGTGATCTTTGTCTTAGTATTTTGGTATGAACACAAAGATGAAAACACAGCACAAAGACACTTTGAAGTGGTTGCCACAGTGATTCTGCTTTAGAAACATGAACAGGTAGAAACAGCGGCTGCAGCCTGACTGCTCATCAGTTTGTTACCTGTTGAAGTTCAGGGGCTGGCTGCTGGCGTCGGCACTCACTCAGCTTTCGCTCTGGGTTTGTGGCTAGCTTAGCGTTAGCATGCTGTCTGTGCAGATGCTTGCAAACAGCTAAAGTTGTGTTAGCAGTGTAATGCAGCTGTTTCTGTCCTGGAGACAGCATCCACTTTACCATCGCGCTCTCGACCTTTCATGTCCATATCCACTGTAGGCGGCGCCGCTTTTCCTCCTCCAGCACACAAATTCAAATCACACGATTGTAGTGCAAGTGGAACCGATAAGCAGGATTGATAGAAAGGAGACACCAACCTGTCTGCAAACACTCGCCAATCACCGAGCAGCAGTGAAACTTGAAAAAGTCAAAGCACACCGGAAACTGAGACCATTTGTTTTCAAAGTAAAAGCCATGCCTTACTGCTTTTACTTTGAAGGCAAATAGTCTCTGCTTCCTGTCGCATGCTTCACATTTTCACAGCTGGTTGGTAAGTAGTTGTCACATGTTTGCAGACCGTTTGCAGACTACTGATGACAGCGGTAATCTGTGAGCAACCAAAGCAGTGCAGCACACTTAACAACAGCAAACAACCTCCTGAAAACACTCACCAAATGGTCACACATTTTTACCCAGCAACTGGTGGTTACCATGGGGTCCCTGACATTTTAATATACGTGAATGGGGACTGTTTCTATTGGATATTAGAGGAAGTGCAGCTTTTGCCACATTTTACCCTCGGAGGTTGCTGCTTCTTGACAGTATCACAGTAACAGTTTGCATAAAGTAGAAGAGACGTGTTGTCACTGACACATATCAGAAACAGATTTGTAAACCATATTTCTTTATTAAAGTTTAAGAAACTCCAAGCAGCATATTCATAAATAAAGTAAGGGTCTCCCTTAGATGTACTGTGACAGTCTGTATGCTCTGACAGTTCATGTTTTCATTCTCTGTCGGGGTGTTGGAGTTCGAACATAAAGAGGACACACGTAGGCCCCTATCGCCCCGCCCTCCTGGTCACTTCCTCATTGGTGACCAATCGTAACCTCGCTCTCTGTCCGTCCGTCACGTGGTGGAGCACAGTGTGAAAAGCAAGTTGGTTCACGACAGAGAAGCAACTACTGACACAGTAAGAAAACATCCATATAGAGTGTGTTCAGATGGGAGCTGCGTCAGAGTCGAGGATCCGTCACGTTTCTGCGTGTCCGTTTACGCACAGGATGAAACACATGGCAGGTTTCACTTGGTGTCACCGGAGAATTCGTTTTCACACAGACACAGAACATTAGCGTTTGAACCCCTTCAGCAGAGCTCTAACAGAATTATGGTGAAACTCAATAATGAACATTTCTGCTTGGCACAATGTAAATCTTCACAGTCACACGTTAAACCTTTTCTTCCCAGTTCAATGACTCAGATTTAATACATATATGAAAAAAAATCCAACCTTGGTCCTATGATCTGAGTAATTCGGCACAGTGCTTTTACAGTTACATTTCTCAAGTGATCAAGAATTAGGAGCATGAATAACCAGCAACATAACCGAGTATTTTATCCACACTCTAAGGTGTAACGTGAGAATGGTACTGCGTGTATTTGTAGTCAGGGACAAACTGTAAATGTTACCTTTAACCTGTCATTGATAAGAGCCATAAAATGCTTTTGCATGGTGCGAAACAAAAAGTCCATCGGCTTGTCATTGGTGTTGGAAGAATTCATTCCTAAATTTCTGTGTTTTGTGGCAGAGCCTTTAACAGACCGCTAGTATTTCTACAGACTGAACTGTTGTCTTGTTCAGGTTGCTAAGTAAAAATAGAGTGGACATACATGATATGGACACTTAAAAAGGATATTTTTCAGTCTGTGAGTCTGGGTTTCCCCAGTGTGGAGGAAATCCTGTGCGACAGAACCGGACAGTAAAACCTCCACAGAACGCTTTAATCTGCCACCTGTCCGACAACCACAAACCTACCAACAACACAAGATTCGATGTCCCATCTCCAGAATGAGTTTGGGGACTAAAGCTCTTCATTCTGACAAGTTAAGGTCCCTTAGTTTCCTCTGCCCACATACACGTTCTATAAATGGAAACCCATGGAAGATGAGCGGGTCTGCGTTTGCTTGCTAATGTCCTGAAAACTGTGTGTGATCAACATGGATCCGAACAGCCAGCGTCAGGCCAGTGAAAATGAAGTCGACAGTCATTAGGCCCATAGATGCACGTTAATCGTGCTTGTGAAAGCAAAAAGGTGGGGATGACATGGTCGGTTTTATATATTTCTGCTGAAAATACTTTTCCCATAAATGTTCCTCTTACAGTATCCTATAGAGAAAAAAACAATCTAGTGTTTAGCAAATATATTTAATTTCCCTCTATTTTACAAGCAGTTGAGGTATGGCACCTGCAGAACGGCCATCATCATGAGCCTCTGTCTGCACTTTGGATAATGACGCCCTCTGTCATCCCTGCAGGTGATAATGGATCTCATTAGGAATGACTTGTGGAAACACGATGCCTCTCTGAGCCACTCTCTCACTCCTCGTTAGAATAACTGCACTGCTTACGAGAGTGTGACATTAAATTCTCTAGTATAAAAATTAAAGACATATCTATTTAGTACTTCTTTCTACAAGACCTTTATATTTTTTCTTAAGGTTAAGGCTGCATTCACACCGACCGCTGTTGGAACTCGGCCGTGCGTCGATATTTTGCCCCAAACGAAGCATTACGACTGCCTGAAAACACAAGTGTCGGCCCTCTTTTAGGAACTCTGTGGGAGCAGTTAGTAAGAGTAAGAATGGAAAGGCAAATGAGTTTGATTGGATATGTCACAACTTTTCTTGTGTTTCAGGTCTGTAATTTAACCAGAGCTGCCCACTCTGAGCTAACCCTAACCCTGGCAACAGTTGAAGTTTGTTTGAATAAATTAGAAACCATCAATCGTTCTGGCACCAATTTGAATCTGACACTTTCTTCAAATTCAAACAGAAGCTCAAAAATAATGAAATAAAATGAATACCAGACTGGCTGATAGTCTGGAGCCATTTCTTTTTTTATAAATATTTGGCTAACAAGAGGGTCTGTCTCAGAGTTGGGAAGCATACTAGTACTTGCTTTAAATTGGTGCCAACTTTTCATTAGTCTAAAAGCATCTGGACAGAGTTTCACAGAAAAGGACAATAACTGATTTTCACTGCTTTGTTGGCGGTGTGACGAAGAAGACGTACTCTAAAACTAATTATCATTTAAAAGATGCAAGCATCTCTCAGACCTGAAACCCAGAACAAGTGTTTTTGTGTTCCTGATTTCCTCATCTCGAAATCCGCTTGGTTTCTGTTTGATATCTAAAGCTCTGTGGTTCACGGAACCCTAAACATGTTCATTTTTTCCACAACTTAAAATACAGAAGTGATTCTGTTAATCGTGAATTTTTAAGCTTTGATGTGACCCAGAAAAGGTTTTTGTAATAAGTGGTTAAACGGGACTACAGAAACTGTTGGAAGATTTCATCACGTCGAACACGCGACTGCATTTATAGTTCAAAAATCATAAAATCTGGGTCAGTTTGTTAAGATTATCTGTATTTGGATAGCGCTTTACTTAGTCCCTAAGGACCCCAAAGCGCTTTACACTACATTCTGTCATTCACACACACAGGTGATGGCAAGCTACATTGTAGCCACAGCTGCCCTGGGGCACACTGACAGAGGCGAGGCTGCCGGACACTGGCGCCACCGGGCCCTCTGACCACCACCAGTAGGCAAACATGGGGTTAGTATCTTGCCCAAGGATATTTGGCATGTAGACTGGAGGAGCCTGGGATCGAACCACCAACCTTCCGGTGAGTAGGTGACCCGCTCTACCACCTGAGCTACAGCCACCCCAGGGCTGGTGGGTAGGGAACAGCGGTTCTACACCCTGTCATGTTCCACAAAGAGGCCAAGCTTGCATGACTGAGTCCAAACACTGCATCATCGTAAGACCTAAAGACAGCGGTCGGTGCGCTCGCAGCCGTACGTAGTCTTCTTAGCTCCTTTGCTCGTCACAAACTGAGACTCTCACCTGGACAGTACTGACGCCAAATAAAAACTCGCTATAAAAACAAACCATTGAGCTGTGTGTAAAATATGAACCCAATAAAAACCCGCTTGTTTCCCCGCAGTGTTTGAATGAACACCATTTACAGTCAACGTAAGAAAAGAATGTAGACTTTTGCTTGGAAAAAACTATGTATATTATATATTTAATACAAATGGGGGAAAAAAACAAAGAGTGATTTTTTTTTTGTCCGATGCTGAAGATATATATATAGGGTTGGTACAGAGGTGCATAACAGTAGGTGTCCAACACTAAAAATGTCCCTACAGCGGTGCATCATGGGTAGTCGTTTACATCAATGAGTTGTGGAGAGACATCGTTTAATTTCGGCACTTAGAAAACAATCACAATGAATTTCGCGTCATTGTTTTAATTGAACAAAATTTACAAAGCCATTCAAACAGTCATAACTTTTTCATCAATGTATATATATATTTTTTTTTTATCTCATTTTGTTTGTTTTTATAACTCAACTTCAAAAATTGAGAATATTCAAAATACACTTTAACCTCACTTCGTTCTCTTGGTATTTACAGATATGTACAAGAGAAAAATTACACCCTCCCGCCCGTCCACCTCCCCGCTTTTTGTTGTTTTTTGTTAGATTTTTCGTGTGTGTGTGTGTTTCTGAACAGATAGTGAGATACAAAATCTTTTTACTTTGTACATATATGTGTGTTTCCTCTATAATAATTTTCCACTAGAGTTCCCCAACCCACCTCGCATCCAAACCTGGACCCAAGTCCAGAGAGCAACCTCCCCCCCACCCCCTCACCCCCTCACCCCCCCTTTACCCCTCCGATCTTATATCGATGTACTGTGGGTGGCCTCAATGGCTTCGGGTATGGGTCCTGCGGAGACTGCCTGGTAGGACATTGGCATGGGTGTCTTGCCAGGGCTCTGCCGGAAGAGCCCCCCGTTGGGTGCCCTGTGTTTGCACTGCATGGTGCCGCTGAGGCTGGTGCTGCTGAGCGGGTGGTGTGGGGGCAACGTGCTGCTGCCAGGGCCCTGGGATGGGGGTAGCGTCCTGCCTAGGGTCCCCCCATGGTGAGGGTGGGGAAGAGGAGGAGGTGGTGCCCCCTCCCCGGGAAGGAAGGTGGTCACAGCGAGGCCCGAGGGCGGGTAGTCCCGCCTGGACTCCGGGCCCGGGACCAGAGAGGCCTGGCTGGGCTGCATGCTGCCGATGTCCAGCGCAGAGATCTCGATAGAGGGGCCGGGGATCTGCTTGTGGGCCAAGTCCTCGTCCAAAAGACTGTTCATACGACGATGCACCTGTTCCAGATTCACCTCCTTGTCCTACAGGTTGAGGATTGGGGTGGTGGGGTGGGGATGGAGGAGGACAGTGGAGAGACAGGGGAAGGGAGAGAGGGAGGGAGGGAGGAGGGACACAGAGGCTGAGATTGGCGATGGGCCGATTTCTCAGACTGTTTCAGGTCAGCGTGTGCTCCATGCATTCTCAATCTGATATGGGTTTTTGTTTTTTTAACTGACGAGCTCCTATCAGCGATCCAGCTGATAGACAGGCCCGGTTTAATTTTGTAGTCTGTTTTGAAGAGCCCAATGGGAACTAAGGCCACAGAAACCAATCTGAATGTGCAACTTGAAATCAAACTTGGCCAGTGAGCAGTAAAGGCTTGATGTATGGAGGAAACCGATCCTGGAGCCAAGCTGACTGAAGGTCATGTGCTGCTGAGCAGTTGGAGGCTTGAATATGTCGAGATTGTCATGAATCACATCTGAGATCAATTTTAGATTTATAAACTGAAGCTATGCTTGTGCTTTCTTTTCCCTCGCCGCCCTTGGAGCTGCTACGCTCGTCGCAGGAGGATCAGAGAATTGGTTTCCTATCAGAATAATTTAATCCCCAAACTGGCTGATGATGCATCTCCTGCTGACTGCAGCCATGCATACTAGTTAGGTATTAATAGACACCCGAGTGTTTCCCTGTTGAACCACAGGTCTGCTTTAGTACACTGGGTCACGGGAAGGTAAAGGACGAGGGGCGGGCAGGAGAAAGGAGGCGTGATTCACATAGTAAAAGCGAGGCTTTGAGTCTGAGCGTCCGCGTGTGACTGCTGCAGCGCGGCCGGCTGATGATGCGGGTTTTAGGAGAGGGTCTTAAAGCAACCAATCGCTTTACAGCAAACCGATGCGACCAATTAACATTCCTGAACGCAGCCTGGCCTGGCTCCAGCATCGGGCTCGCTTCAGTCCAGAAACACAGTGAGATTAGTCTCAGGAACTCAACACAGTGACACCGGTGACACTCAGCACAATGCACATGACACATTACAGATTAATACCACATACATATTCAGTCATGGTGCAGTGTTAGCAGCATATAATACAGAAGGCATGCAACTACCCCACCCGACCCCCACCCCCGCAGGTTTGATCATTTCGAGCGTTTGAAACGCCGTTTTACTGTCTCAATGTTCGGATTACTACTGGCATGGACTAAAAATGGCTGTTCATGATTTTATTTCACTGATAAACAGATCATGTGACTGTTCAAAAAGTTCTAAACAGTTTTGTTAAATTATGAGAGATTGGATCAAGCTGTTCTTTACAGCTACGATATGTAAGAAAGAGAAATCAGACAGTATTCTGGATCCAGGGACTGGATGCATGACACAAAGTGAATTTTCAGTCTTGGATGCAGTGTCAGACTGCTACTGTTAAAAAATGTTAAACTAGTAAACCAGCAGCCGGCTTTAATTGCAAACAGCGACAGGGGATGCCGTACGAGAGCTGTTTCCCTGCAGAGCACTCCAGTTTACATGGTGTTTGGTTGTGGTGTCGATCTGACTGAGAAGCTGAAGGACGCCGCCTGCTCGTACATCGGTGACCTGCCGATCACAAAGCACACGCACTCTTTATCACACCCTGCTTAATCTTTTCTTCTTGCTCATACATTAAATGAGCTGAAGCCTCATTTTCTCATAGATTTCTATCTACATCCGGAGCAGATGCTCCTGCTGGCCATTAGAAAGAATCGACACACACTCTGTGTCACCAAATACACCCAGGACCTGACCTCTTTGTGCTCTTTTAGTTAGCGGGAATAAGAATTCAAATGAAATAAATAAGGAAGAAGTTTATTCTGAGAGCAGTCATCTAAAGTGTGAGCTCTGCAGATTAACGTTTCTTCATGTAGAGGTAGAGTGGTGCAGAGAGCCCTTCTGGTGGAAACCCACTAGTCAAGCCTCTGATTCTCAGAGCGTCTCGATGCGCTGCGGTGGAGCAGCGCCGAGGCTAATCGTATACCTTTGTTCCAACCTTTAAGCAACACGTGAACATGCAGTGTGTTTGCTTTGAATGATCCCACTCCAGCCTCTGAGAGCTCCTCTCAAAGCCAATTAAAACATCTCAGCTCAGGTTATTGTTTCAGCGGACCGGTGCCTCATTAAAATATGTTTTCAAACTGGCAGCTAGCCTAAATAAATAAATGCCAGGGATTAAACCTCAGCCGGTCGTTAAAGGCAGGCTGGTGATGTAAGTGCAGAGGAAGAAAACAACAGCCGTCTGAAAGTCTCCATTAATTTGGAAAACAAACAGCTCTTTTAATGAGTGCTCCCACTGGGGGGCCTTTTAAATCACTCTGCCTCCTGCTACTTTGCAAATACTATGACTGTCGAGTGGGTTGTGCTCAAGTGCGATAAGAACAGTTACTGATTGTTTCTGGTTCATTTTAGATTCAAGTGGCCCTGCGAAACATTCGGCCCTGTAGCAGAAGGCTGTTCTGCACGGCGATCGCCTCTAACTCGGACATGCGTTCCATCTGTGCCGGCTGATAACATCTTATTAAACAAAGGTCACCATCTACTGTATCTCTACACCCAACCCAGAGATTTGGTGGAAAGATGAAAGGTCAAAGTTGTCTTTTCTGGTTGTCCAAAGGACGTCATTTTAACCCAAAATTTAGTTGAAGGGTGAAAGTACATCTCTTCCTCCCGAACACCTCTGCACCTCTGACAGGCAGCTTCAAAACCTGAAGCTTATTACGAGGTTCAGCAGTGCTTAGCACCAATATGTTTTCACTGTCCAGAGGCTCTTATGAATAAGATCAGCATGCAGCACAACATGAGGCATGACCTCAAGGGAAAATAATTTCCACTTAGATGGCGTATACACTTTTATATAGTAGGTAATACTTGACTATGTAAGTTGGTCACATGGTTGTAACCCACAACCATGTCACAACTGTGCCAAGCACAATAAAAAAGACAAAAGACAAGAACATGTGTTTGCATTTCTGTTTTAAAATCAGCAGCAACACGTGAAACTGTATCCTAGTGTTTTCATCGTTGCCATGTCAGCGTTCTTAAAGAGCACTCGACTGTCCAGCTGCATGCTCATTGGCTAACGACTTGCCAGTCACAAGTTTCTGGCCTGGTGAGGGTTATACCCTGGGTAATCCTTCTTTCTTAAACTTAGAATGACCAAAATTTACAAAACTTCGACTTTAGGTTTTATTCTTTGTGACCTGAAATTAGCCACTGAGGTCCAGGCAGAGGGCTGTGATCTTCACATAGACTCCGACAGGACCAGGTGTCTTCTTGCAGGTTGTTTCTTTTCGTCTTACATGAACATCTACTAATCGGTTTTCTGATATCTTTCCAAAATCCTGGAAAAGCGTTGTCACCTTTCAGTTTTCAACCAAATCTAGATTGTATAGTGACACGTTTTAAAACCTGCAGCTGACTGACTGACTGATGGATCTGTAGTGCTTGCTGGAGCCCAAACAAGCCTTTAAATACTAGTGAGGGGCTCTTTTTGTGGCATGGTCCTGCTCCCTTAGAGGGAACAGTCACTGTTGCTCGATGCAAAGTTGTTCAGAGTGATCCGATTTCTTGGTGACGAGTTATTTCTATTCCAGAACAATGGGGTGCTCCCATTTGTAGATCGTGAGAGCTCAGTGAATGATTCAGTGAGGGTGAAAAGGATTTAAATAATGGTGTCACCTCATCTCAGGCCAGCTAAATGTCTGTGGAAGATTTTGGAGTAAAAGTTGGACCAGGGTCTCTACCACCATTAAAAACACTAGATGAGGAAATATTTTTGCAAGTATTCTTCTCTCCAGCAGGCTTCTAGAAACTTCTAGAAAAGTCAATGGTGCTCTTTAGAGAGCACAAAGTAGCCCAACATCGTACCAACACGTGTTTCCCATCAGTGCTATGACAGTTCTGTGTAGGTACCAAAAACCAGTCCATGTTTCAGCAGGTTTGAGGAATTTTATGTGGCATAGAGACAAAGATCAAAATAATCCTTCATGTAGTCATGACTTTAGACCCAGCGCATTTCTGCCAGTGTCAGCTTTCCAGGTGTGGCTTAATTGCTGTTAAAGGTATCGTTGGTTTTCTCTTTAGTTGACCACCAACTGCAGTTAGTTCTCCTGCTGACCAGCCAGCATCACCGAGTTCATTTAAATGGAAGAGAATCCTGGTTTTCACTATTTTACTGCAATACTGTTTGCATATCCGGATTTTCAAAAACAGTGAGTTGTTCAATGAAAGAGTTAAATTTGCTCGCTAATAACTTAAATACAGTGGGATGCAAAAGTTTGGGCAACCTTGTTAATAGTCATTATTTTCCTGTATAAATCGTTGGTTGTTACAATAAAAAATGTCAGTTAAATATATCATATAGGAGACACACACAGTGATATTTGAGAAGTGAAATGAAGTTTTTTGGATTTACAGAAAGTGTGCAATAATTGTTTAAACAAAATCAGGCAGGTGCATTAATTTGGGCACTGTTGCCATTTTTACTGATTCCAAAACCTGTAGAACTAATTATTGGAACTCAAATTGGCTTGGTAAGCTCAGTGACCCCTGACCTACATACACAGGTGGATCCAATACTGAGAAAGAGTATTTAAGGGGGTCAATTGTAAGTGTCCCTCCTCTTTTAATTTTCTCTGAAGAGTAGCAACATGGGGGTCTCAAAACAACTCTCAAATGACCTGAAGACAAAGATTGTCCACCATCATGGTTTAGGGGAAGGATACAGAAAGCTGTCTCAGAGA
>VUQG01000756.1:16065-54078 GCA_015106755.1 Etia nguti | reverse complement strand
AAGACTGCACCCTCTCCACTGGAGCTCCTTTGATGATAATGGGCTTGTAGTCTCTGTGCTGACTCCTTCTGAAGTCCACCACCAGCTCCTTGGTCTTGCCAACGTTCAGCTGTTCAGCTAGTCTCTGTTCCTCCATATATTTAAAGTTATTTCATGTTTTGCTGTGACGATAATGATTCCAAATATATCAGGAGAGTGTCTTTATCAGTTCTGGGATTGAAGGAGCCCTCAATCATCACATGTTGGGTTTATGTTCTGCAACATTTTTTGGACTGTACTTAAAAAAAAAAAATGTTGTTGGTGTGAAAAATGTTAATAAAATCAGAACGCAAAAAATCTGCAGAAGAGTTCAACTCTATATGTAAGTGCAAATAGAACAAAGACAGAATATCAGATGTTTAAACTGAGAAGAAAAAATGTTTTAAAAGAAGTGAAGGCAACAATAGACAGGAGAAGAAATCTGCACCAAGGGCCAGGGCTGAGAGCCAATACTGAATGGCCGTCTCGAGGATCTTCGGGCCTTTGGGCTGCATTGCATTAAAAACAGACGTGTAATCGCTGCACACGCTGAGGAACCACTGTTAATGAACATAGGTTGTTTCTGCACCCACAATATGTTAACGTTAAAACTCTTCCGTGTAATGAAAAAAACATATACAAACAAGATCCAAAAATGGCAAGTAATTGGTTTCCTCAGTACCCCATTGCTTTTGGAGTGCTGCTAAAAGAATATGTGATGCAACACAGTGGTAAACAGGCCCATGTCCCAGGCTTTTTTAGTCAAATAAAAAAGAAATGTCCATTTCATCATCTGATTTGTTGTCATCAAATAAAAGTAGGTTTTAAGTGATTTTCAAAACATTGCCTTTTACTTAACTACAAATGTTTCCGTCTTAAGACTTAATCCAAAGTCAATTCAAAGTATGTCTTTAATCAGTCTGAGGATCTGAGGGGAACACACGCAAAGAGGTTAAATTACCATTCACAGTTGTGATCTGACTGGACCCCTGAATCCATGAATCCATCCACACAATCTGCAGTTAGATCCATATATATTTGGACACAAGTTTGTTTTTACCTGTTTACTGAAACATTCCAACTATAGTTATATAATGGACATGGACATAATGTGTAGACTTTCAGCTTTCATTTAATGGTATCCACATTGGGTCCATCCAAATTGGGTGAAGGGTTTAGGGGTTTCAGCTCCTTAACATGTGCCACCCTCTTTTTAAAAAGACCAAAAGTAATTGGATGACTCAAAGGCTATTTCATGGGCAGTGCAGGCAATTACTTTGTTATGTCATTATCAATTAAGCATATAAAAGGCCTGGAGTTGATTTGAGGTGTGGTGCTTGCATTTGGAAGATTTTTGCTTTGAACAGACAACATGCGGTCAAAGGAGCTCTGCATGCAGGTGAAACAAGCCATCCTTTAACTGCAAAAACAGAAAAAACCCATCCTAGCAATTGCTACAATATCAGGAGTGGTACATCCTGATAAAGAAAGAAAACACTGGTGAACTCGGCGATGCAAAAAGACCTGGACGTCCCAGGACGAAACCTAGGAGTTTATTAAAGCAAAGAAGTTGAATATTCTTGAATGGCCAAGTCAGTCACCTGATATTAACTGAATTGAGCATGCATTTCACTTGTTGAAGACTAAACTTCAGACAGAAAGGCCCACAAACAAACGGCAACTGAAAGCTGCTGCAGTAAAGGCCTGACAGAGCATTAAAAAGGAGGAAACCCAGCATCTGGTGATGTCCATGAGTTCAAGACTTCAGGCTGTCATTGCCAGCAAAGAGTTTTCGACCAAGTATTAGAAATGAACATTTTATTTTCAGTTATTTAATTTGGCTAATTGCTTTTGAGCCCCTGAAATGAAGGGATTGTATTAAAAAGTGCTTTAGTTCCTCAAATTTTTATTCAATCTTTTTGTTCAGCCCACTAAATTAAAGCTGAAAGTCTGCACTTTAACTGCATCTGAGTTGTTTCATTTAAAATTCATTGTGTTAATGTAAAGAAGCCTAAACATATTTATGGACCTAACTGTGTATTTTCTGATGATTAAAATTTCTTTACCCCAGGACCTTGTTGGGTTCGAATGTGGAGTTGTGGATGTTCTATCCGTGCTTGTGTGGGTTCTCTCTGGGTACTCTGGCTTCCTCCCACAGTCCAAAGACATTCAATTAGTAGGATAAGGTTATTTGGTGATTCTAAATTGCCCATAGGTGTGAAAGTGAGTGTGAATGGTTGGCTGTCTCTCTGTGTTAGCCCTGCCACAGACTGGCGACCTGTCTAGGTTGTACCCTGCCTCTCGCCCTAAGGCAGCTGGGATAGGCTCCTGCCCCCCTGCGACCCTGAATTGAATAAGTGGGAGCGGTTTGATGGATGAATGGATGGATAAAATGAGTTTAGTATTAAGTTTTGATGTTCCTTACTTCTCAGTCTTAGGTAGATATCTGAAGTTTTCAGTGATATTTTCAGTGAACAGTTACATTCTGGTTATTTATTGCTATTTTGTGCGGATCAGTTATGTGACTTTTGCATATCAGCCAAACAGCTGGGATGTTACTCTGTTGGTGGAAGCAACAGTGTATTATGCCTTTGGCCTCACTTTTGTAGAGGTGCTAGTTGTAGTGCTCCATGCTTTTTTTTTCTCTACAAATTCTGTGTTGTCCTTGAATGTTTGTGTGGGTGTGATCTGACATCCTCCGAAATGGTTTGCACATTTTTTTTTTCTCTTTTGCATTCCAGTGTTCAGGCCAGAAAAACAAATGGCCCATGAGGGAAAGTGCCTTGTTGCTCTAACAAAGCCTTTAAGTATCGTATTCGGACCAAATTTGAACCCATTGACCTTGATCTAGTAAGTATGACAGAGCTGATGTAAAGCTCTGAGGATGATCTAACGGGAAGAGGCTTCTCGATGGGTTTTTAATGAGCCTTGACCAAACAATCTGCCCGCTGACTCTCTCTCACAATAGCTGCCATTCCCACATGTGCAAGCCTTTCAATTCGAGACCTGGAAATACAGAGGTGAGCTGTGGCTGAACAGTTGAAAGCTACAGTTCACTTGATATTTGTTACACTGGTTATATGAGTTTTTCCAAAATGAACATTGTATTTATTTTAATTCTGTTAAGTGTGATTGAATTGAAAAAAATGCCATCAGTAGTTGTATACAACGATGTCCATTTTTTTCTAATGCAATTACTTCATCCTTTTAGCTAATAAGTAATTTTTTTAGAGAATCTGTAATTTAAGTGCATTACTTCTGCCTCGCTCATTCATCACTCTTACTTTTCATCTTTTTCCAAGCAGGTTGCACTTTAAGAAGATGACATTTTGTCATGAGTAATTAATTTAAATTTCTGTGCTCAAATCAGGTTCTGTCTTGGATAGAAACTAGAAAAACCTAGCCAAAGCAGTTTTTGTATTGCCTCTTTTTTATTTAGTTCTGTCTAACGGGGCATTTAAAAAGCTTCATTCTTTAGGTTCCTGCTTGCTATACAACTTTCACACACACACACACACACACATTCAGCCAAAACAGCCCATATAAATGGGCCAGAAGAATGGACACTTCCCATCTGTGTGCGTTATTAATTTATTTATTGAGAAAGGGAGGACGTGGTATAATTGTTCAGTGTTTCTTGTAAGAGTGCACTGCTCAAATTCCAATCATTGGTATTTATTATTATTAATGTGGCTTTAAATACATGCTTAGTTTCTTTGATATCTTTGACAGTGACAGTATGGCACATAACACAGTTCAATTTTGTGTTAAGAATTGCATTGTCTTGCAAGAAGCTCGATTCAGAAGCTCAATCACCGACCCAGCTGGAAAACGATTCTCTTGGTTTCATTTATTGTTAATTATCGGTGTCAGATACACTATATTATTTGGCATACAAGAACAAGGTTTTGATTAAGTCAACATCATCTTGTCGCCAAACCAAGCTGCTTTTTTGCTAATGTCACGTCTGTTTTTAAGGAATGGTGATTCGTTTCCCTCTTTTGAATTCCCATAAAAATTGGAATCTGAAAATCTAGAAATCCAACAATGGCAAAGGTCAGAACTTCAAACACTAGAGTAATAGCAAAACCTCAATGTACCTAATATGAATTCTGAGACCAAAAACAAGACAGCAGCCTAGGACCATGACGGGGGGGGAGGGCTAATTTTGCTGGTAATTGCCTTGTATCCTCTGTGGATTTACCCTTGTTTGCTTTGTCCTTAGCCTCAAATTATTGTAATTATTCATTTATTTTACAATAGACAGTTGCTATCATGGTATGTGAAGAGTGGAATGTACTTTGTATCACTTCTGCTGTGAGTATTATTACTGTCTTTATTTTTATTTTTCCACTCGAGGCTCCCTTTTAGACCAGTATCTTGTGTTTGTCTTTTTTATTTTATTGTATATCTAGGATATAGGAGAGAGACGTTTATTTGGCCTAGTATGGGATTCTAGAAGCCTCTGGTCGAAGGCTTTACAGAGAGGAGCTCGATCAATAGCTACTCTCCGATCCAAGCCTGACAAAGATGCATTACCTTTTGGGATTGTTGTCACCGCAAGCAATTTAGGGACTAATCCCACTGACAGACCACAGTATCACCTCACTGTTACCAGTGGATCAAGTTTAATGCTCCCGCTTTTAAAATCAATATGTAATCAATGTGCTGCTATGTTTGCTTTTTATAACCATGATATGTATTTTAAATTCTTCCTAAAGCCTAAATTAGAAACTTTATGGAAAAGGGGGCCACAGAAAGCGACCTGATGGTAGTGATTTGTCTTTTTCTTTCCCTTAGGTGCTACGTGTGGTGCGCTTGATTAAGATTTCCCCAGCTCTGGAAGACTTTGTCTATAAGATATTTGGGCCAGGTAAAAAATTAGGCAGCCTGGTGGTGTTCACAGCCAGCCTTCTCATCGTAATGTCTGCTATCAGCTTGCAAATGTTCTGCTTTGTGGAGGAGCTGGACCGTTTCACCACCTTCCCCAGGGTAAGCAACCTTGAAGCTTATGTATATTTATAGAGCCAAGATTGTCTTGACTGTGGGTTTGTGGTCATTCTTAATTCCTTAGACATCTTCTTTAACCATGATTTATTTGAACAGACTATTTGGTAGGCCGCCATCAAGAGTTAAAATTCAGTTTTTCTTTTGTCAGCTTTGTCTCAGCATGATGTTCTTAAGTTCTTAAGAAATTAAGAAAAAGCAGTGCTGCTTGCATTTCCATTATACTGCCAGGCAGCCTCTCTGTTGTGTGTGCCACACTCAGCAACCTTTTCAAAATTGCCCAAGGTTGTGTTTTAATAACATACATCTTGTACCCAGAAGAGGGGACCTGTGGGGTGGAAAGGAATAGTTTCTTCTCAGGGAAACATGCAGAGCAATTTAAATTGAACTATTCGGCTACATAAACTACACCAAATGGAATTTTTAAATTTTTTTATGAGCAGCTCCAATAAGGAAATCTCATGCATCCAGTGGGGAGGCCCTGCAGATGCTGATAATGGGTAACATGACAGGTCGACAGATGTGGCATCTCCTTTGATTTTTAAGTGCTCACAAGCTTCTCTCTCTCTCATTAGCGACGTCTTTCCATCCTCTATTTTTTTTCCTTCTCTCCTTTCCAACGTTTCTCTGATCCTAGGCACAGCGGGATATGAAGGGCTGCTCATAAACAGATGCCACTTGTTTGCTGTGTTTCCCCTTCTCTCTCTTACTTTCCCTCTTCTGTTTCACACACACATAGATGCACCCAGTCACGTCATACTTAATCATGTTTGGCTGTCTTCCCTATGGGCAGACCTGTTGTTGGGTTTTGTCTTTATGTGCAGTGACTGGGACATGGTAACATGTGGGAGGGGCAGAGGCGGTTGGGGTGGGCGGGGGTGTGGGGCCGGCTGGGTGGGTGCTGTCTGAAGGAGAGAGGCTAAGAAGAAAGTGCAGGCGTGCTATTTGACTCCAGGGGCTGTCGTGTCGCAGCTGGCTGTTCCCTACACCTTCATCTGACCTCTCTCAAGTGCATGAGAGGGCAGGAGACCAGAGGAGAGAGGGAAAAAAAAGGAAAAAGCTGTCTCCTCGCTTTTTGTCTGCATTGCTTATGTTTAGAAATCTTAGTCACACGGTTGTGAAAGATGGTCAGAAGGGGATATGTGCGTTAGCTGTGTTATTTGCTCACCAGTGAAAGGAAATCTTTGAAATGTCAGATGTCTCTCTCAGTTTGTTTTCTTTCCTTTTTGCTTTTGTCTTTCTTTCCCGTTCTGGGCTGCTTTGACTTTAGATGGCTTCCCTGGCCTTCAGTCTCGCTCACTTGCTTTTACCCTCTGCTTCCCTCCCTTCAGGCATTCATGTCCATGTTCCAGATTCTAACACAGGAGGGCTGGATAGATGTCATGGACCAGACTCTGGTGGCTGTAGGTCATATGTGGGCTCCAGTTGTAGCCATTTACTTCATCCTCTACCATCTGTTTGCTACCCTGGTGAGGAAGAAATGATGCTGCATGAAATGTAAAGCTAATTAAGTTAAATAGACTGTTAGAATTGTGCTTTTAGTACATTGTAAATCTACAATAGTAATCTATATTAAAACTGTGTATTCTGTGTTTTCGCTCTGTTAAAAACTAGTTAGAAGTTTAAAGTGGCCAAAGGATACATGAATTTCTTTCTTTATATTTTCAATTAGTGCCATGCCCCTTCATTGTTCTCTCAACTGGCACATCTAATCATAGTTAATCAGACTTGCAGGCGTAAGAAGTGCTGACATTTCAGTGTTTGGCCTTCTGATACGGGGAGCCATCAGACAGCACAGACGCTCTCTAGATGACTCACAGCTCACTCTAGACAGATAGGATGTCTCCCGTGAGAAAACGAGCTACAAATACAATTACTGAGCAGACTCTATACTTGAAAACATCTTATTATTACTTTAATGATATTAATGACACAGGAAATGTTCAATGGCACTTTGTCTCATTGCATTTTAGATTCTGCTCAGTCTTTTTGTGGCTGTTATTTTGGACAATCTGGAGTTGGATGAAGACTTGAAGAAGCTCAAACAGGTAAGAAGTTTATATCAGATACAGAAGCTCACCAGTTAAATGGAAATGCAGACTGTTCAAATGAACCTTACTTCATTATATCTCATAAGCCAAGTTTAGTGAGTGATTTATTTATTTTTTTAATATAGGAAGTACTAGCCAGTCGTCAAATGTTTAGATATTAATGTTGCCTCATTAGGCACACAAGCCTTGCTAGCAACTATTAAAACCTTTGAAGTTCAAGCTGAAACAAGCTAAACCATCCATGGGCTTTCCAGACTAATGTGAATAAAGCTGGTGTCATGGCAGTGCCTCGCTAAGCTAGTGTGGTTTGCCTTGGTGGTCTCGTATTTACTATGACAATGTACTGTATTGTATATCAGTGAACCGCCAACAGCTTTGTGAGTGGTGTTTTCAGATTTTATGTGTTGCAGTGTTGTACTGGAGCTCAGGGATGCTGCTTTTTATATGGGCTCATTTGCAAAGCTGTCGAGTCATCTATAGTTTCTACCTTCTCTTGTTTATCTTCTTTCTGCTTATTTATTCTTCTGCTGCCATTAGATCCTTTTACAAAGAAGTACAAAATTGTTATACTGATTGGGGCAGTCCCCTGATTCTTTTACCATTTGTTTTTTCAGTATGTTTAGCACCGTTGCATAAAAAGACTCTTTTATGCAAGTAGATTTTTTAAATTATTTTCCTATTTTTCAAAAATAAGGTGCCACTGGTTTTCTTTTGAGAGCTCTTTTGCTATATTGTATCCACTATATAGGATAACATGAAAAAACCATTGTTCACACGACACACTTTTACAACAGATACAACAGTTCATATGGATATTTGGTTTTTGAAAGCGTACATCACATGCAGTCAAAATCAGCAGCAACAAAGCTGACGAACAGGAAGTGAGGTCACATGTCTGCAGTGAGCACCCACAAGAACTCTGTGTTTGAAAAACATAGTGACAGTGACCTCTACAACAGCAGTAGTCCAAAAAGTAAAAAAATGGAAAACAAGCAAGAAAACAAATGAAACAAAAAACAAAATGTTACAAATTTTCCTAAACACTGAAATTAATTCTACACATGTACTATATCCACAAAACTGTCGCTTGATTTTTCAGACTTCTTCCACCACGAAAAAAAGTGAATCGTGTTCTAGTTTAAAACTCAAATAATGGCTAACTTGCACCACTCCAGTCCTAGTGTTCTCACCCTATGAAAAGCTTAACAGAGACATACTAAAGATTTAAGCCCCTGATTATTTTTGCGTTCTCTTTGTATCCATACAAAACCTTTACACAATTGTTTAATCAACTTGAATAGCATTGTGTACACAAGCGCTCATATAAACTCTGCGCGCTGTGTACCAGTAGATGGCTGACAGGTCTCAGCTTCCTTGGAAAGGTTATTTCCCACAGCTGAGTGATTAGGTGCAGTGAGTGTAAAATTGCCTATTTTACAGGTGCTTCAATCATGGATACAGGGCTGACTATAAATAAATGATAGATGGTAATCACCCTCCCTTCATGAGAAGGCTTCTGCAAACATTTGGCAAAGGCCCAACGACACGTCCAGCATATCTAAGAAATACACATGTAGGCCATGAGGGATGAGAAACCAATTACGGTGTATGTGATGGGTAATTTTTGCCTGGTTCTTGATGAATGACTTCACTGACTTTGTAATGCTCGCTATTTGTCACAGGTGTAAGTTGTATTCATGACAAGCACTTTAAAAAAAAAAAAAAATTGTGTTTCTTTTCAGCTCAAAAATGGTTTTGTTACTAAAAGTATTGTGATTACAGTCTGGATATCAATCAATATTTAGAGTGAGAATGCGACACAAAAGCCATGTGTGTGCATGTTGTCCTCCCTGAGACATTTTTAATCCTTTCTTCTTCACAGTTGGTTGAGCACAGTGACAGATGCTGTGTTCAAATTAATTGGAAATAATGGAACAACAAATTGAAGCAGAATAAACTATTCAAAGAGTTACTTCATACAAATCATAGAATGTTGCCTTGTATATTATATGAATTTTCATATTTTTGTATCAGTGTGTATACTGTGTCTCTGCTTTAGGTAGAAAGACACACAGTACAGGGAACACTGTATACAGTGTGTAATTAGGGCTATTATTAGCTCAATGTCAGCAGTGCTTTTACGGTAATATTGAACAATGAGTTTTAAATTACTGAGGGGAAAATTATGCTTTCGAAGGTGGTTGGTGACATTGTTTATCTTTCACGTCCCTGGTCACGCTCTTTGTGTTTCAGAAATATCAGTTGTAAAACCTGTCAAACATGTCAGCTCCCCTTAACCTCCATTGTGTTTAGCTTCCACCCATGAAAAATGTCAAGGATACAGGACCTGTGTGGTTGCAGGCAGAAAGATGGGCTAGTGGGCTAGCAGTATCCTTATGTATGTGTACCTCTGATTTGGTGTTAAGCCTTTGGAAGAGTCACAGTTCAGTTATGCTGATTTTTTTCCCCCCCATGTATGTTATGCCACTGTCGGTGTTATGTACTATGTAATCTCTTTAAACCTGATTTCCACACAGCTCAAGATTTTGGTGTCAAAAGCTTTCTGTTTGTAGTCTGCTGTAATCTTAGCTGTATTGACTAGACACATTTGAACTGGCTTTGTTTGCATTAAGTTATGAGTGAAGTTTAAATCTGAAAACCATCAGTTTTTGTCTAGTGACAAGTATGTTGGCTTTTTATTTATCTGCACTTGTGAAAAATCAGCAGATGGAACTGGACGTCTCAGCTCAGAAATCCAAGGGATACAATAGAAGCCCTGAAAAATTGGCTGTTGTCCTCAGATGCTAAGTCAGCAGACCAGTTTGCAGAATGTTTTGGTGTGTAGTGGTTAGCGCTGTTACCTCACAGCAAGTAGGTTCCAGGTTCAGTTGAGGACAACTAGGAGTTTGCATGATCTCCTTGTAACTGCGTGGTTTTCCACTGGGAATTTTAGCTTTCTCCCAGTCTAAAGACTGGGTATTGGGTATTCTGAATTGGTTTGAGAAAACATGGTTGTCTGTCTCTTTGTAAGCCCTGTCATGTACTGGCATCCTGTGACAGCTGGGATGGGCTTCAGCCCTCCTGTGGTTAAGAAAACAGATGGGTTGATGGATTCAAATCAGTTAAATAAGATGTCTTATTAATATCCATGCACAGTAGTTCACAGTTCTTCTGATTATTTGCTCTGGGGAACACTGGCAGGTTATATTCTTTTCTTGAACCATTTCCTGCAGATATTTATAACGTTATTCAGTCAGCTTAATGTTTGACTGGTCCAACTTGGAAATAAATTTTCCTGTCAGGCATATTAGGTCAGCTGTTCTTTAGAACAGTTCTGGGTCATATAGTCATCAACAGATGAATATGGAGATTTACCTTTGAGACATAGATTTAATACACAGCCAAGAGGACAACCACTTGTTTCACAGTGGGCATGTGAATCATCTTATGACTCAATGCTGAGAACTACTGATTCAAAAAAAAATATATAGCATCTTAAACACATATTTTCTGAAGATCCAAGATGATCCCCCTTTTATTTCCTTTTTTTTTTTTTTTTTTCTTTTAGTGAGTGTAAGTGAGAAGTTAGCAGGACTATAAAGGCACTGTGATCAAGGGGATCAAGCTTTCTATGCTGTGATATCTGATTGGTTTAATGATGCATGAGGTTTTGGCAGGTTTAACAGTCCTGAATCAGTGCATTGTAATCAGAGAGCCTGGAAGCAGGAGTACAGTTATGCTTGTATGCACACAGGCGCATTCAACTATACATGTACTGTATGCACATATAAAGAGGGATCATTAATAATCACAGACGTGACAGTAAGCAGGACTGCAGCTGATTAACAAACTGGCTTATTCCTCCATACTCAAGCACCATGAGTACAAAAGTAACAGGAAAGTCTTAATAGTGTTTGAACACACGCATACACAGATGTTCATCCTCCACTCATCAGTGTTGATTAGGATTGTGTATTTATTGCTTGAGATGAAAGTAGATGGAAATGCATAATGAAAGGAAGACCGGGACAGGAGATGACTAGACAGAAATGAAAGGAGGAAGGAGATCCCTGCCACACACACACACACACACACACACACACACACACACGAGACGCACAAACTCACTAAAGGTCCCCCAGGTGTGCTTTCGTACACAACTATTAGGAAACTCCCTCACGGGGTGACTGTGGCTCAGGTGGTGGGGCAAGTTGTCCACTAATCACAACGTTGGCGGCACCTCCACCTGTCAAACGTCCTCAGTCAAATCACCGTTCAGATCGCAGTCTTTGATCAAGTGACTGACCAGGAGTGAGAACAAGGTCAAGTCATGCATGCAAGACAAGAATTATTGAGGAGGGAAATATTTTTACTCTTGTGTTACTCTTCTTTTGTATTAATAAGTTAATTATCATAATAATTTATTAAGGTTTAATAATACATCTCTTTCTTTATTACTTTCTTTTGTTAACAGTGGTCATAATGCCACAGGCGCTATGCATATCTAAATTGTGAGTGAAACTTTTTCAAAAGGAGGAAAAGACCTAGAATGGGTTGATGTTCTTTGAAATAAAAGTTGATTTGTTGCATGTTGTTGCTGCCTGCTATTGTGCTACCTTCATCTATGCTGCCATAGGTTGGTGGGCTATGTGGTGAGAGAGACTGATGGCCTGTCTTCATCCAACAAATTGTTCCTACTCGCAGAACAGTGCAGGACCAGGGGCTAGGAGCACGAAAGGGAAGGGGGATGTTTATAGAGTGCCCGAAGATAGAGAAAGATGTTTACCCCTAAAGGCAATGATGATGATGATGATAATGCATTTTTTGTTTGTGCAAGGTATGAATTGTCAGTAGTGAAAAATCTGTTTCTTATTGCACACACACAGATTTTTGCATATCTGCGTGTTTGGGTGAAGCTGAATATTCTAGCAACCAAACAGGTCCTCAGGCCAGGTAGATGAGTCACGAGGAACACATTTGCAAAATACTTAAAGGGGACAAGTAGAAAGTAAGAAAAGCTAAAAGCTATGCTGCCTTACCGTCATTTGCAGTCTGTTAACAAATACAAACAAACTGACATTTGACTCCTATGCAGTCTTTTCTTTCTGTTCTTTGAAACTTTCTCTCTGGCTTTTAAATAATTTGATAGCTTTATGTGGAAAGGGCAGAGGACAGGTAAAGGCATTGTGATTGCCTTTTTGTCCATCAGTGTTAGTAAGCTTATTTTTTGTGCGAAGTATATCCCATATAGTGCAGATGTTGGTCAGAATACCTTAAAGAGCAACATTTGCACTACATAGAACAGAATAATAAGCTTATTGTTCCAGTGCCTTTACCTGTCACAAGACATGTAAGTATGCTATGTAAGCATTAACTCCTTTGCAATAAAAGACAAATTTATAAGTGAACTTAACTTAATTATTTTCTTTTAAATTTTCTATTGATATTGTAATAATATCATTGTCGCTTTTCCCACAATAACTGTATCTTGAAAATTTGATGTTGTGACATAACAGTTGGGTATGAATGAGGTAGAGAATGATTAATTACTATTATACAACAGTGACAGGAGCATGCTGTATCATTGTTGCAATAGTGATCCTTTAATTACTTTAACATGTCTTTATATAAATTCTGAGAAAAAACAAAGGCTACTCTACATTTGTGTAAATATGATGTAGCTTATTTGGACATGTTAGTTCTGTCTTCTCTTATATCTGTGCTGGAACCTCCGTATTTGAGAAGACGTTTAACATTATAAAACTTTTGTTCAGAAGAATTTCGTTTAACCAGATGTGTTGAAAGGTTTTATTGTTTTATTGCCTCCCACCAGGGATTTCATTATTTATGAATTAAAGTAAAAGCCTGTCCTCAATCTTCTTGATTTAATGGACCAAGGACTTATTTGGGGATTTAGCAGAGGGGGAGAAAGGCGAGGAAAACAGAGGGAGCGGAGAAGAAAAGAGCATACCCCCTTAGAGAATCCCAAAACAATGTTTTCTTATCTTTTCAATGTCACTTTCAGTTTTCTATTAAAAACACTCCAGGCCTTGTGCCTCTGTCATTTTCTAAAACTAGCATCAACACACACAATAAAACACAGGCACACGTATATTTTTTTTTAAAAGATAGAAGTCTTTATCGATATGCAATTTTAAGTGATTTTTGTTCTTTTTATTATGTTTGCTTTGGGCTGCAGTCACACATTCATGGCAAGAATTTCCAACATGTAGGCATACAGAATATCTGGCAGTATTTTTATACTTTTGGATCTAAAAAGGAAAGACTATAACAGGAAAAAAACCCACAAGGCTATGTGAGATCAAGAAAAGGCAGGCATGGGTATACAAAACAAAAATTAGGTTCAACATACCTCCTTAACCCATTAATCTTTTTTCATATTACACCCCTCAGAGCCCAAAGCCATACAGCTGAACGTGATACAGTTTTGGACTTTGAGACAACGGCACCTGCAGTTGTTTTGAGTATCAGGGGTAGCTATTAGAGGTTTATGGGCTGTGTGCCTTTACAGCAACTCCACAGTATGCCTCATTACCCAACTAATGTGAAGTAAGAGGGTGACCCTGCTTACTCGCTCTCTGATCTCCTTCCACTGGGTTTTGCAGCATTAGGCTCACAGGCCTGGGGAAGACTTTGAGGAATGTGGAATGCAAA
The DNA here is from genome assembly GCA_015106755.1 of Etia nguti. Lineage (NCBI taxonomy): Eukaryota > Metazoa > Chordata > Actinopteri > Cichliformes > Cichlidae > Etia > Etia nguti. The sequence goes on along the minus strand of VUQG01000756.1, from coordinate 40,327 downwards.
TAGGTTGTTTCCTGTTACAATGACCGTGCGTGTTTTTGAATTTTTCGGCAGTACAGCATTTTAATATTGGCATATATCATGGCTAAAATTGTTGAGGTGGCACAAATTCATAAAAAGAGAGCGACGCACACTGCAGATGTGCCGAATGATGGATCGCACAGCAAGTAAAGCTGTGTTATTGTTACGAAAATGTGCCGTCTGGGGTCACACACACACACACATCCTCACACATACACAGCTGTTGTCTGGTAGTGCTGGTGAAAGGCAGGCTGAATGGTAAAATGCAAATGATTTTATGCACTCCCAAAGGCATTTGGCAGATTTGTGTGGGCCGCAGTTTGTTAGGCGGCTGTTCATGAGTTCCTCGTTGTTCGGCCACTCGCAAATATTACCAGCATTTGCGTGAGTTAGATTTGCTTTACAGGACTGAGAGTTCAAAAGGATTGTCCAATGCGAATATTAGTACGGTAGACACCAACCTGCCTGAGTCATTCTTCTAATTCGCAGATCCATTTGTCCTTCTGCTAAATGGGATTTTTATCTGGATGGAGTTGTTCTTGCAGCTGTAAAATGAAGCTATCATGAAAAGTTGGGGTGTTCACCTGTAGATGGATAAAAGTATTACTACTGGATAACAAGGTGAACTGCATCCTTATACAGGGCTTTGCTTCTTTCTACCAGCAAAGAAAGAAAAGCAGTTGATTTTTCCCTCCGAACTCTCTTACTCTTCAGTACCCTGTCTCTGGCTATTTCAATCCTGACTGCTTCTACAACCACCCCCCTCCATGCTCTGCCTGAACTATGGCTATGACTGAATTGGGTTTAATGCTTAATGCTAATGGTCAGTATTAGTTTTTTTCCACCCCTCTCAGCCATGGTCAAGAGAGCTGTGGAAATCCCAGATGGAAAGTTCCCTAGCTCAGCCGAGCCTGAAATTGGCTTGAATGAAGGGGGAAGCAGTGGCAGGTCACCTGAATGGGTCTCGAGGCAAAGCACATTAGTCTTGGCTCCATTGTAACTGCACCATGCATTAAATCTCATCAGTGGCAGGGAAAGCAGTAGTTTTGATTTATCAGCCGTTAACTATGACACAAAAAGAAATTCCTTTTTTTCCCACTTGCATATGTGCACATAGACATACAAGAGGAATATAAATATCCCACATTTGTCACATGCACACACATACTTTTAGTGCTTATTCCTTAAGGTGTATATAACAAAGCACATAGGGCAGTAAATGCAAGTGTCACTTATAATGCTGTTTTGGTCTTCCGGAAAATATTTATCCCTTTCACTGTTGGTCCAACACGTTCCCTGTGCACGGTGCAGTTAACTAATGTCATGTGGTATTGCTTTGAAGTGAATTTTTAGAGATTCCTTGGTCGATCGGAGCATGAGACTTAAGCAAGTGCAAGAGTTATGAGATGTTAAAGTAAAACAAAACAAAGAGCTGACTGCAAACTGGATAACAATGCAGAGCTGGGGATAAATCTTAGTGCAGTCATAAGTTTGATTATTGCAGTCACATTAATAATGTGATCAATGTTTAAGACTAAAACTATTTATTTTAGTGCCTTAAAGTATAGCCTTAAACATGAAATAATTGCCAGAAATTTCATAAAAAATAACCTGGACTGTTTATTGAACCTTCTGACAAATGAAAAAAGAAAAGACATCAATTTCCATATATGAGGTTCATTTTTTTTAATCATTTTTACTACATCTGGCATTTTTGTGCAATTTATCCTTTAAAACATGTTGAGCAATTTATTTGGGGGCAAAAATCACACTGGTAATGTAGAGGTCTCAAAAACTCACAGTCACATGCATAGGTGCATTTAAACTGTTGCTAATTAAAGATTGGTTGCTTGTTTGCTCCTGCTACAAGTTTCTTAAGGTATAAACTAAGTACTAGATATGTTCATAATACTTGATTGTAGCAGTTTGGCCAGGGTTCTTTTCTTTTTTTTTTAATCTTTTCCTTGATAGCAACAGTATTGATACATTATTACAGTACGGTGAAAACCTGATAAAGAGGCAGTGCGAATGTGCACTTTCATTTTCAGGAACACATAAAATCAGTAAATCAGCAGAGAATAGATTTTGTTTGAAAGCAATCTCTTCTTCCTCATTCTTGTTTACTTTATTGATTTTACAGACAGAAGACCTGCTGTGTTAGCATTAGTTGGTGATCTATGGCAGCTTATGAGTGTAACTACACATACAGGCGAACCTTTCACAGAGCAGCTTTACACAGTGTTAGAAGTCGGGGAAACTATGCATTGCACTATACTCGCCACCCCAAACAGCAATCTGTGGCGCAGTGGACTCTGATCAACGTTCCCATGTAAATTCGATGCAAGTGAGTATGAATAATTGTGTCTAGCTTACACAACAGTGGCGTTTTTTATTTTTGTTTTTTTTCTTCGAAGAGGACGAAAAAATTAGAGGTGAGTGAGGGAAGGAATAAATGGAATCTGGACCTAAAACTGAGATTGTGAAATTTAATAATAACTTTTTTTTTTTAGCATCTTTCAAGAAGCCCAAGGATGCTTTATAAAAGAGTATAAATAATCAAACAAATATATAAATAAACAAATACAAAAGGCTAGGGGTTGAAGGCTTAGTTGTAGAGATTAGTTTTGATAAGTTTTTTGAAGGACTCCAGTGACGGGGCATTGCAAAGCTCGTTTGGGAGGAAGTTCCAGAGGGTGGGAGCTGCCACACTGAAGGCTCTGTCCCACGAGACTGTGTGTATGGGTCGAGCAGGTCACACAGGTACTGAGGGACCAGGGCTTTAAGGGATTTGTAAGTGAGAAGAATGATCTTGTAAGGATGATCTTATATAAAGAAACACTGAGACTCTGAATTTGATAGAGAAGAACAAGTTCTGTAAAGGATAGAGGGAAATGTTTGCTGTGTTGCATTACTGTAGCAGATAAGGGTATAGGGCCTTGTTGAAGGTGCACATCTCACTGAGTTGGCCCAATTGATTAGTACCCTTGGGAGCCAGGAGGTCCATATTAATGCTGTGTGTGTGTGCGTGTGTGTGTGTGTTGTTGTTGTAAGTTGTTTTTGTTTTTTTTCACTTCAGCATCCAAAGATACAGATAATATTTAAGATGACTGCAGCATTTTCTTCAAGTTTCAGTAAGAGAACTGCAGCACTGAAAAGAAGCTCACGATTTTTCCTATTCTGTACTCCTTCAGCAAACACAGCGCACAGTTCTTTTAAATAATGACTTGTTTTACATCTTGAAATCCATTTGTCTTTTTTTTTTTCAATCATCAATTAAGTTTTGTGTCGTTATTTTTGCCTGCTTCCATCTGTTGACTTGTCTCTTTTACCTTTTTTTAGTCTCTGTCTCTCTTTCCGCCCTGCGTCTATCTTGGGAGTCAGAGTATAGACAGAAAGCCGAGGCAAGAGAACGCTGGTGCATAATTCCATCTTCACAGTATGCCACACACCCACTCAGGGTAAAGAAGAAGCTCCAACATTTTAGTCTGCTAAAAAATAAAAAAAGGAAGTGGATAGGCAGATTTCCATCCCTTCCGTTGTCAGGTTTCTCCGTTCTCTGGCTGTTATCCTCAGATCCGAGAGGCTGATCCAGTCATTTGGTCGCTCACAGTCAGACAGCCGCAGACAGAAATACCTATACACAGAACAGAACGTGGGGATGTTTTTATCAGCACACAGACAGTCACACAACGCCATGACTGACAGAGAAATATTCACAGAGCCCAGTCAATATATTTCACAGCAGTTACCTTCTTTGAATGATAAGCTGCAGTTTCCCTTGTAGGCCTAATCTGCAATGCATCAGGGATTATCTCCAGGCACCCATACAGAGAATACCTGCAAGAGAATTTCAGTCAGCCCCCCCTATATGTAATTAATGGAAATAATTGGTTTCATTCCCTCTGTCATCTTTTGATTTCACCAGTCTGCGCTGCATTGCTTAAGCCCGCACACATGCACATTATTCTGTCATTACTGTTTCTTTTGTCCATTAGCCGCTCCAGAGTAATCTTTCTTTTTTTATCTTCTGTTGCCTTCTCCCTTCTTTTATGAAAAGTAAGTGGGATCTCACCCTAAATGTGGTTGTCTGTACTGTATGTGTTGTGAGTGTTGTAGGTAAGTGTGTTGCTGCCATCATCTGGCAGAAATATAAAGCTGCACCCTCAAAGCCGTTACCTCTGGAAATCCCACACATAACCTCACATATTTTGCTTATGAATAGCGAGGGAAACCTGCAGATCTCAAGATCAAAAACCTTCATACAACCCAAACTCAGTCTAACCGTTCCCCTCTCCCCCCTCCTTGGAATCTAACTTAAATCCCTCTCTTCTCCATTCTCATCATGCTGTCAAGGCCGACTGCATTCTTTAAGAGTGCCCTGCAGTTCTGTTCTGTGCCTAAACTGTCTCTCATCCTCCCTCTGTTAGCTCAAGCAAAGCGAAGCCAATGCTGACACCAAAGAGAAGCTCCCTCTACGACTCAGGATCTTTGAAAAGTTCCCCAACAGACCTCAGATGGTGAAGATTTCCAAGCTTCCATCTGATTTCACTGTGCCCAGGATCAGGTAAACACACAAACACACACAGACAAATCTCCTAAACACAAGAACTTTACTTTGGGCATAATTTGGGCTATTTTTTGTCATAAAGGGGAAATGAGCAACAATATCCACCAGAGCTAAAAAGATACACAGACGTTTAAAGTGAGTTAGATTAAATATAGGGACAATTTTATGTGAAGTTGTAATTCTCAGTGTGGGTTTATGAGTGTGGGTTTTAACAGAGACCACCAAAGATGTGAAGCTTTCAAATGCTGCCTGTAGTTTCCAGACATTATGCAAACAAAGCAAAAAGTGAGTAGTTTAAAGCAGCTATTTGGTCATTTGCAAAAATGACTTTTTATGTTCTGCACCCTTTAGCAGTAAAACTGAAATATATATGATGCAAAGTCTGGCTCATAATGTAGCTTTATTGTTTAGTTGCAGAGTAGCGCAGGGCCAGGTCCTTCACCCAAAAGAAATCTCCCTCTGCAGCCCATCTGCTGGGTTGCTGCACTAAGAGCTTCCACTGCAGCTGAATTTGCATTGATATAATAATGCGTCTCAGATAAGCTTTATAAATTTGTGATCGTCTACTTCTGAATATGGATTTCTTTAGGGTGACACCGTACATTAAAATTCATGATGTTTCTGCGCGTGCTGTTTGTCGCGTACTTTAGGGAGAGTTTTATGAAGCAGTTCATCGATCGTCAGCAGCAGGATACCAGCTGTCTGTTCCGACGTCTCCCCTCCGCTTCATCCTCCTCTTGTGACCACTCCAAACGCTCAGCAATTGAAGACAACAAGTATATTGACCAAAAGGTGCTTCTTTGCCTGCTCACTTACACACTATTCCTTTCTTTGTCTCTGTGACTGTAAATATACACCAAAATAAAGTAGATTGCCACGTTGTGCCTAATATTTACAGCTGTGTAGGTTTTTTTTTTAGATGCACTCAGAAATTAACTGACTGTGCTTTCTTAGCTTCGAAGGTCAATATTTAGCATCCGAGCTCGTAACCTCCTAGAGAAAGAAACTACAATCAATAAAATCCTACGGTAAGATACGTCTACACCTTCTAAGTAAGTGTGACAAACTGAGCTAAATTTGATTAATACACGTATCGTACGCTAGCTCATGCATCACAATGAAATGAAGTTATTAAAATGCTGCAATGAACTAAAATGTAACTTATATCTCTGTAACATGTTCACGTTTCAGCCGCCTCGGTTCTAAATGTAACCTGCGCATACAGACATCTTTTGACCATCTACTTCCCGCTTTTAGGCAATCAATTATTTGCATGGTTTTGTTTTTTAGTCAAGAAATCATACACTTTCAGTTTTATACCTTCCTTAAAGACTTGAGTTAAGTGTGTTTAGAATGCATTATCCATAGTCATAAAAATGCATCGTGGGCTCTGTGTGGGTGAAACTAATAATGTGTGTACATATTAGGTGTAGCTGTGCCACAGCAGCACTCTTGTATTGTTAATGCTTCTCTCTGTTTTTTGTTTTGTTTAGTTTTATTCGGCACACACACACAGACGCACACACAGGCCCACTTCAGACTCATTTACTGTTGCGATGAAGTAAATGGATAATTTGCTGTTCAGCATGGCAGAGCTGGCACTAAGTGCAGATTAGCTTGCCGGCACCGTGTCCAATCCATCCCCCCTCCCCTTCCATTCCAATATTCTGTCAGTCTGAAAGATAGACAGCTTATCAGTAGTCATAACACGATCTGTCTGGCCAGCCATCCTCCACACAAGCACACAATTAGGCTCACATACCAGCATAGTCAAACACACGCGCAGTCCAGCATACGCAGGAATTCATGCGTACTTATTGCCAGTAAACAAGCAATCGCTCAGAGTCTCCATAAATGATTAAAGTACACACATTGCTGGTGCCACAATGTCATTAGCTCTGTTCTGGTACATGGCTCTGCTGTTAGTCAGAACAGACAGTAATGATCAGAGTCTCTCTCGCTCTCACTCACACACACACACAAACACTGACCAATGGAATGATTCAAACCAGTTTCACAATGGTAGACTGGGTTACTACAGTACTCTTATGGTTCCAGACTGACAAACGCCAAAGATGGCTTGTTACACTGAAAGATGGACAAGAGCCAACTATCTTGTCACACTAGGGGTGGGAATTCTAGTACAACTTATGATATATTGATATCACGATATGCTATAACAACACAGCGATTCTTAGGTACTTGCAGGGCAGTTATGAATGAGTAACTAAAGAAGTGAAAAATGCTCTTAAAAAGGCAAAAGTGTATTTATTGGCGGCACTGTGGTGTTAGTGTGTGTCTGTATTGAGCATTATTTAATATGACATTTTTATTAATGTGCTAATTCAGTAACTTCTCTGATATTATTCCCACCACTGTCAGTAATAGCTGCCATTTTCCTGTCCTGTGAGTTTCTTCTTCTTCACTGCAAGCTGATTAGCTTCAATTAACTGTACCTCCATTCACTGGACAAACACCACCGTCTGGAATCATGAACTAGTGACTCTGGTGAAGGACCATGTTTAGAGCATCTACGTGTCTTAATAAAAAAATGGTACTTGATAGCAAGAGGTAGCAAGGCAGTATATTGTTTTATTGATATTGCATTATGATTAACAAACTGTATTGCGTAACAAGTGCATTGTGTCTGTGTTTCCAAGCGCTTGCACAACACAGCGTATACAAAGTGGATCTTTGGAAGGCCAGCCGGCCAAAGAACGCTCCATACTCAGTGTCCAGCATCACGTGCGGCAAGAGCGCAGGTCTGACGTATACTTTGACGCACACACAGAAACGTACCCAAGTGCAGTCAGATCTACTTGTGCTCTACTGTCGAGACCTTGTATCTTATAGTCTGCCTTTTGTGTCTGCAGATCTCTGCGACATGGTTCTACTAGTCAGAGGATCAGCCGAGGGAAATCGCTGGAGACTCTCACTCAGGATGTCAGTACAAAGTCACATCCCAGCACATACTTTGCACTAGGCTTGTTGGTTGCCAGATAAAGCTCTTCTAATTCTATAGTCCTTAAAAATATATCTCAGTATGTGCGAGAAATGTAAGAAGACGACAGGGAATTTCTGTTAAAAAAAAGTGTCTCATATATTGTCTATTTTTTTTCTTTCCCCAGCATTCCAGCACAGTACGTTATCGTAATGCCCAGAGAGAAGATAGCGAGATCAAGATGATCCAAGAAAAGAAAGAACAAGCTGAAATGAAAAGGTTTTCACACACAATATTATAATTACGTTAAATCAAGTTCTTCACAAAAAAGTTGCTCAGTTAAGTATGGCTAAACTATGGTTTATTCTCTGATGTGATTGATATGAAGTCACTGGTATTTTCCCCACATCTTTGCTTGTGTGGCTGAGCAGGAAGGTTCAGGAGGAGGAGCTGAGGGAGAACCATCCTTACTTCGATAAGCCTCTTTTCATCGTGGGGCGTGAGCACCGTTTCAGGAACTTCTGCAGGATGATTGTTCGAGCTCGCTTCAATGCGTAAGATTCGTCTTAAATCTAAAGTAACAGAACACACACACATACAGTGTATATATGAACCTTTGTAGTAAGGAAAATATTTTCAGTCCTATTTTTTCTTTCCATATGTATGTTTTTTGTGTGATTTTTGCTTTTGTTTTTGGTGTGGCTTCATGTCTAGATCAAAAACTGATCCAATAACTGGAGCAGTGAAGAACACCAAATACCACCAGCTGTAGTAAGTGTGATGAATTATTGATTGCCTGACTCTCCATCGATCTGTTCATTGTGCAACAGTGGAATACTCATTAATTCTGTAGCTTATTATTTGTCTGTTGTGCTTCCCCAAACTGTGGTAAGGAATGAAAATTGTAAAGTGAAGAGCTGTGAAATATATTTCACCCATTATGCAGCCTGATAGTAATTCAGCCGAGCAGAGAAACTGATTACTGAAGTGAGAAGCAGAGCAGTCCTTTGTATCAGATACCGTTGGTGCCTGGGGACATCTTGCTGTAAAACAGATCGGCCTGCTCACACGTGCACACAGACACACACACGCACGCACGCTAAGATTTATTCACTCTCACTTTCTGATACCTTTCCCCACTCATCCTTGTTCTCTCTTTGTCTTGCCGTACCTATCTTTTTTTTATATTGTATTAGTTTTTTGCTGGTTTGCAAACCAAATTGCTCTCTTGGCCTACTTACTGTATACCCAACCTACTTTTTCTTTGTGTGAAATCGCCTGTGTTTGTGTGCCTATATTGATGTGCGTTTCCCTGCAGTGATCTTCTGGGCTTAGTCACCTATCTGGACTGGGTTATGATTGTTGTGACCATCTGCTCCTGCATCTCCATGATGTTCGAATCCCCCTTCACCAGGGTTATGCACGCCCCCACCCTTCAGGTATTAAAAAGATGATTGATGGTTCGTGAACAGTCAAGCGCAGGCATAAATGCACTGAACCAGTGGTGTCTGTTTCAGATTGGGGAGTACGTGTTTGTGATCTTCATGAGCATTGAGCTCAACCTGAAGATCATGGCCGACGGTCTGTTCTTCACCCCGACAGCTGTCATCAGAGACTTTGGAGGCGTCATGGACATCTTTATCTATCTTGTGAGAAATCTAATATAAATGTTACTTCATCGTGTCTTTCCATTTAGTTGAGTGAGGGTACATAGACTAAATGGAAAGAGAATATGCATTTTTGTTTGCTATTAACTATTATAGGAGCATTTTGGACCTTTTAGGAGCCCCCTTCATATAACATTCTTATGACTTTCCTGAAAATTTTACATCTGACCACCTCCCAGATTTGTTGTTGCCTTACTTACAGTGTTACTCAGCGGCCATATGAATCAGAAACTATATGCAGTTTTAGTGCCTTACTATCATCTTTTTTTGAAAGTTGAAGTTTTGATGTGAAATAGAAGTGGCCAATAGAAGAAATATTTTATGTTGAATGTTATTCAGGCTTAGAAGATTGAGAGTCTTTGGTTTGGGTTCAGTGTCCAATGTTTAGTACTGAGAGAAATGAAAAGAGAATGAACAGTTTCAGTGTTGTTGCTGGAAACCAAAATATGAGCCACGTTGCTGTAAAATCAGTAGGATGCTATTCGTGCTTGCTTTGCTGTGTTCGCTGTAGGTGAGTCTGATCTTTCTGTGCTGGCTACCTCCTGACGTTCCTCCTGAGTCTGGGGCTCAGCTGCTGATGATGCTGCGCTGCCTGCGTCCGCTCAGGATCTTCAAGCTGGTACCCCAGATGAGGAAGGTGGTGCGGGAGGTTCTCAAAGGATTCAAGGAGATTTTTCTGGTGAGCACCTGTTTGCATTTTCCACCTGTGTGTGGCAGAGTGTGTGATTTTTTATTTTTAATATACCCGATGACAAGACAAATAGATTATTTTATCTACAGTAGCTGCAGATTAATGGTTTTATATTAATGAAGGAAACAAAACAAAAACCTACTTGTGAATGTCCGTTAATATAACTCAGTCTTCTCTTACAGGACTTACTATTGTTGCAGGAGAACTATTTAAATAGAAAAAAACCAGTTCAAATATTTGTCTAAATGAAAATGAACTTTTCTTACCTTCAACTTGATATGAACTCACTGCCACACTGCTAATAAAATAAAGTGACAGTGCTCAGGAATTTCAGAAAACAAATGGGAAGCTGTATAAAATACAGTAAATACAATAAAGGAATAAAGACACAATACAGTGCTTTGAAGATCATAAAGCATAGCATGTCAAACAGAAACATTTTTTTTTTTGGGACTGATCTTTAAATAATGGCCAGTGTGAACTTGATGACGTCAACATCAAGAAGGAAGTTGACGTCATTTCAGTTAAATTGACCAACTTAATTGAAATTTGGAAAGCAAAACATTTTCCCATTCTTGCTTGTTTTAGCTGCTCGAGAGTTTGAGGTATTCCCTGTAGCACTTTTTTGTTTCATATCAGCCAATTGGGACTGCAGGCAGAGTGTTTAGTACGTTTTTAAAAGAACATGTTTTGCATTTTGTTGTTAAGATGACCATTGATGTATAATTAATAAATCATTAATGCCCAAATTTCTAATTTCTTTTTTTAAAATTCATCTGACCAGTGTGACCAAGCGTGATGGGTTAACTTGCATTAGTGCTTACAGTAACAAACACACTCCTTCTTATAGTTGTTGTTATAATGTTATAGTTACAAGAAATGTGCTGTAGTTATTGATTTTTACTGTCTGATTGATTTTCCTGATGGTGGTTTCTACATCCACTGCTCTCATACTTGGATTATGTTCAACTTGTGTCTTAAATTCTTGATTGATTTTTCTGCAGGTTTCCATTCTGCTCCTCACGCTGATGCTGGTGTTTGCAAGCTTTGGAGTTCAACTGTTTGCCGGAAAGCTTGCCAAGTGCAACGACCCCAGTGTCCTTAAACGGGTACGGCAAGAAACAGTCTCCTCACTGACCCACTGTACTACACTTCCTGCAGAGAACTACAGGCTAAATAAGTAGAAGGGGCCTCCCCAGTCAATTCAATAAACCAGTGTTTCTTTTTATCCTATTTTCTTAACAACAGTCCTCACACTTCTTTCAGCTTATGCTAGAGCAAACCTTTTATTTTATAAACAGTTGTTCCTAGTGCTAACGTTTTTATACCAAGATAATTGACGATATCTAGGAAAGTATTTCTTATTTAACTTAAATGTAAGGACTTTTTATTTAAGTCTAGTGTAATGCACTAGACTTCATTATTGTGATAGTCTTCTGGTACATTATTTTCATAAATCATGAATCCAAAAATAGCCCTTTTCTTCCATTTCGGTAAATGTTCTGATCGTTGTTTCTTTCTGTGTTTTGCGGTTAAACTTTGTGGCCTGCCACAGGAGGATTGTCATGGGATATTCCGAATAAACGTTAGTGTTTCCAGAAATCTGAACCTGAAACTGAAGCCTGGAGAAAAGAAACCAGGTTTCTGGGTACCACGGGTCTGGTAAGGCTTGTTTTACTGTTTGTGTGTGTGTGCGTGTGTGTTTGTTTTTGCACAGCCAATCATTGATGCACACATTATGTCCTCTTCTAGGGCCAATCCACGAAATTTTAATTTTGACAATGTGGGAAATGCCATGCTGGCTCTGTTTGAAGTGCTCTCACTAAAAGGGTGGGTGGAGGTCCGAGATGTCATTATTCACCGTGTTGGACCGGTACTGATCCTTAACTTTTTATATGAAAAGGAATTTTCTCATTTTATACCTGCAGTGTGTCAGCTGCTCTACACGTTTTCTAACTCTTTGTGTCTGCAGATCCATGGCATCTACATTCATGTCTTTGTGTTTCTGGGATGTATGATTGGACTCACTCTGTTTGTGGGTGTTGTCATTGCAAACTTCAATGAGAACAAGGTAAGAGCCGTACTGCAGATACATTACAATAGATACACCTTCTTGCCTTTTATTGCCTGCCCACCATAGCGTGTGGTATTTGGGGCATTACCATGTCACTCTGACCACTAAATAAACAAAATTGGCCAATTAAAATGCATCTTGTTTGAAATTTTTGTGGGGGGGTGTTTCCCTGTTGTTTGGCATCAGATCAAATAGTGCGACACAAATTAAAACTGTGATGGTCCATTTATGCGGTACTCCTTGTAGCCCTCTTGCAACCTCGAGGAGTTAAGATTGTGTCTCGTCTCAACAGGGTACTGCTCTGCTAACAGTGGACCAGAGAAGATGGGAGGATCTGAAGAGTCGATTGAAAATAGCCCAACCTCTCCACCTACCCCCTCGCCCAGGTATAATAAAATAACGTGAAGACATTTCACCAATGGTTTGCAAAACACAGCTGCAGGCAGCAATAACAGAACCAAGAAATATGAACATTTTTTATGTTTACTTTACTTTTTTTGCACCATCCCCCAGTGACTGTGTGCAAAACCTGGTGACCAACTAGTAAGTAACGCCTTACTACTCTGCCATAACAAGTCATGTTTTTGGGATCAAATAATTATTTCACTCAATGACAGGCAAATCAATTTATAACTTTTATGTAATGTCTCCCCCCAATCACAGTTTTGGTAAACTCTTTTATTACAGCAGTTAAAAAAAAGGTTAAAATAGTTAGTTTTGTTTTTACTGTAATGTTTCACTAACAAAAAACCGAATAGCACATATAAAATGGCATTAAGTGGCTCAGTATGACAGTGTTATTCATATGTGACCAGCAACAGCACTGAAACTCGCAGTCACTGAATTACATGTCATTGCTTTCTTTTGCTGCCTGCAAGTGGAAATATTTGTTCAGACTTTATCTGATTTTCCTACCTCAGTTGAAGAAAACTACCAGCTTTATTACAAAGTAAAATCATGCGGCTGCTCTCCTTTTAGTGATTAGAGTCATGAGAACAGTAGAAGTGCCTCAGAGGCAGTGTGGGAAATTGCCTGTTAGTACAGTTGAGGCTGAGAGCTAACAGAAAATCAATCGCTTAAGTTTTAGTCATCACCGCCGCTTATTCCAGCACCATTAACCTGACTTTGATCCTCATCCAAAGGTCTTCAGTGCAGGCACCACTCACTCACTCACTACCGGTGGATCATTAAAACACTGAGCTGGTCTGTGCTCACACAGTCACATCCAATGTACTTACAAACACTCTTTGTGGCCAGCAGTCTTATAGTGTATAGACTCACAACCTGCAAATTTGATTGTTTGATTTCCCTTGTTTTTTCATTTGATATTAAATGATCCTTGGAAGTGGGCATGAGAAACTACTGTAAAAAGAGTTTGCAATATAATGTTTAGGAATATTATATTTTTGAAATATGGTGCTGAAGTAGGTTAAAAGTGTCTCACAAACACAACAAAACATGTCATGCCACTAAAACAACAGCCGAGAAACAAAGGCATTGACGTTTATCAGTCTGGAAGGAGTAACAAAGCCATTTCTAAGGCTTTGGGGATCCAGTGAACCACAAAGAGAGCCATTATCCACAAATGGAGAAAACTTGGAACAGTGGTGAGCATTCCCAGGATTGACCAGCCTACCAAATTACCGTATTTTTCAGGCCATAAGGCGCAACGGATTATAAGGCACGTTAAGCGAAACAAAACAGTCAGATAAGTCAAACTTTACTCAACTCATGAACTCACTGACTGAACTTTGGTCCGTTTACAGCATCCTGCAATGCGATTGCATTTGTCCCTAACGATCAGGAACCCTCACGTTAACTTTCATCGAGTGGAAAAAGGTTAGCGTTCATCCTCCAGCTTCACTGTGTTTATGTTATGCTAACATAGCTGTGTCACTAGCGATCACATAGCACATCATTATATACCAGCTAGTCCAACTTCAGTAACCCTACAAAAGTCACTTTTGTTTAGTTTTTCTGTCTTCGTTTATGTTGGAAGTGATAGCAGAGCTGTACGTTTTAATTTTTTTGGACCCAGATTACTCCGCAAGGCTCCTGACCAGTGTTGCCAACTCCTCAGTAAGGAAAATCGCTATTGGCTGTCCTAAAAGTCGCTAGAAGTCGCTAAATAACGTCATCGTCTAATTTGCACAATTGGTCATGCTAATGTAATTGTAACCTACGTTGTAGGAGAGAGAAATAACATCTTGGAAGAGACATAAAGCGGGTAAAAAACGTCTTAAATGCATTTAGAATTTATTTAGAACTACAAATTAAATTTCTTCTAGCAATTAATGTTTATTTAATGTCACAATTCCAACCCTCCTCCTTTATCTGGGCTTGGACCGGCAAAAGTGACCCGAAATAGGCACTCTGGTGGAGTTACTTTGTGTGTGTGTGTTTATAAGTAGTTTTAAACCTTGTGATCCACAAAACAACATAACAGTAAAAGAAGAACTGACAGTCAGTGCGGGAGCAGCGGCTTCGCTCATGCGCGATTCATTTGCAGTTTGGACGCATGATGTGAACATCTCCTGCCCTGATAGCTGCTGGGGGAGGACTATCCTCCACCCGTGAGCGCTTTGGCACGGGCGAGGTGCCCACGGCAGCACCCGGTACTTGTTCAGAGTAAAAGCGATACGTGGTTTCACGTCAGAAAAAGTCTCCAGATTTGTCGCTAATCACTTTTTAGAAAAAAAGTCACTAAGGGGGTCTGAAAACTCGCTGAATATACCGACAAAGTCACTAAGCTGGCAACACTGTGTATTTACACTTATGATAATGCAACATTAAGGGTGTGGTTACAGTTACAGTTGGATGCAGCTGAATCCTAGTTTATCTAACTATAGGTGCCAGAATACACCTGCATTTTAAGCCAACGTGCAACATTTCTAGCCAATCAAATGATGTTATTTGTTGTTGCTGCACACCCATCATCATGGATACATGATGCACGGACCAAACAGTTGGTTTCTCTGTTTGTCTTTTTTTATAATTGGTGATATAAAAATGTATGCAAACACAATTAAAAAGCACTCTAAAAGTTTTGTCATTCCACCAGTGTTCCCTTCAAAAATCGAGTTATGTGCTTGAAATCTTCACCGTGTGCTTATAAATAACGAACCTGGGAGGCAGTGAACACAGAGCACCCTCCCTACGTGCTTCTCAGCCTACATTCCTTGAGGTCTCCTGTGGGGACACCGTCATCCACACCTCAGAGACTCTGTAGCGTGACTGCAGGAAATCCCCGCCCAGAATGCTGTGATACGCAGGACGATACAGGCTTTTGTAGGACTCGTGTTCGCCTGCTCAGGAAATCACGCCATGATTAAGCGGCCCTTCCTGAGAGGCTGCGTGATTGCTTGTCTGTCTGCCTATTACGCTGTCCGACTGTTTGTCTCTGCAGTAATGCGACTGTCTGCTCGCCTGTCTCAACTGTCCTCTCGCCCATATGTCTGATTACCTGTCCGTCCTGGCTGCTCACTTTATTACGCCCGCCTCATTCTGCTTAGCTGTAAAAGAGCAATAAGTAAGATTTTTTCTTTTTTTCACTGCCCGGCAGCACAGAATCCCCATCTGCAGAGGGTTGATAGAGTTTGGAGATCAATACAAGTGACTAAACAACTATTCCTTCAGCTGCTCAGATTTCTGGCTGCAGTCTGTATCACAGGGAGCGCTCCCTGTCTAGACACTAAATTACTTAATACCTTTTTAACTCGAGAGAAACCAATACGTTTGAGTAAACCTTAAATAAAATGTGTAAATACAGTTGTTTTGGCTTTTTCCCTCAACAGTATATAAAGCAGCTTGTGCAGAGAGCCACCGAGGACACAAGGGTCAGGTTTGCACAACCTTTGCTGAAACTTTACAATTTGAATTACATTTAAAAAAAAAAAATCTGTGAAACCTCTTAAGAGAAGCAAACATATATAGTTCCGAAGCCCCCTTTAGCAGGATGGTCCCCAATTCTATTGGCAGCTGTAAAGATCTTTCCTGCTTTATTATGTATCAACTACTTAAAGGCACTTTTTGCAATTAACCTCTCCGAATTTAACCTGCAGCTTTCACCACCAGGGGGCGGTGTTTTACCCCCCTTGTCCACGCCAATGTAAATAAAGTGTTTTTAAAGACTTTTCTGAATGACATTTTGTGGTACAAAGTGGTATTACACTAAAGGACATCTGACATCTCAATCTACATCCATTTTTTATACTTTCAGTGTTCCAGTATTGCATTTTCATCAGCAGATCAGACCTCTGTTGGTCCCACAAAAAGTTATTAATCACTCTATGTACTGCTAGCTTCAACTGTAAGAAAAGAGGATAATGGTTTGCCCTTGTTTACAGTTTGTTTGGTGTACTGCTTTACAGGATCTTTTAGTAGGTCATTGATTTTTTTTAACCCTAACGTGGTTTGGCAGTCCGTAGAATGGACCGTCATCTCCTGGTGGCCAGTACTGCCACGGCTGGAGTGGCAAGGCACCAATGCTGAAGATGGCTTCTGCGTCATGTGATACTCTTGAATGAGTCTCTGCCATCTGAATCATCCAATAGTTCAGCAGAGAAAATTCTTCATCTTTTTTCTCAAAGCCATCCGAGCAGAGGTTTATTTTACAATATATTCAATAACAAAAGATTAATATATGCTCCACACATCACATTAAATATGGATGATCCACCAAACTGAAGCAACAAAATGTCTTGCTGCTCAGCAGCATATAACTCTCCTTTGTCTTTCTTTGGTTTCTGAAAATTAATTCCACTTCACATTCATCTCTAAACTTCTAATCACTCTACTGGCGGATGATTTCTCCAGCACCGTCCCCTCCTGGGGCCCATAAACCTTTGATGGGAACAATGACTGATAACTCGGGAACAAGAAAAAATTAGGCCGCTGCGTTATTGGTGATTCATAATCCAGTTCCGAGGTGTTAATAGGGAGCCGTATTTAAGCTGCCAATGTTTAATATACACTTCCTGCAGTTGCACTAAATCTGCTGCAGCTTTTTTGGTTTGGGAGGGGTGTTAATGGAAGAAGTGGAGGGGCAGGTAAAACTTGGCCGCCTGCCCAGGGGACTTTTGGATTTTCTTAGTACTTTGAAGTGACCTGGATATACAGCTTGTGGATAACTCTTTCACTCTCAATCTCTCTTTTAATCTCTCTCCGTTAGTCCCTCGTAGGGTTTTATTTTTCTCTGTTTTTCAATCTTTCTGCTTTACTCAAGATCACTATCTGTCTGGTTCTTTTGTCGTTTCACTTTTCTTCTCATGCTCCCTCCCTTTGCACATCTCCTACTCCCTTTTGTCTTGCTGGTTGAACTGTTAAAGGAACACTCCACCAAAATCCTGACTTTGAAAATCAGACTCTGATCTATAGAAGGTGGCTCTGACTGCTGTAGTCCCACAGCAGTCACGATGGCATCCAACGGTGTCCCAGTTTCATGGTAAAAAGGAGTTTTGAATATATCCGCATTAAGTAATCAGAACACAAACGCGCCATAATGAACTTCCACTCGTTCCCTCTGTCCTCAGTAGTTCCTAATACTCATCATTTCTCTGACATGTGCTAAACTTGCAGCTTTGATGGGTATTTACTTACATTTAAGCCAAAAATATATGTACTTTACTGCTGCGTGGGGAAAATCACCTAAAGTATCAACACTATTACGTTGTATTATCATATTGTTTGTACTGTATGTCATGTACTTGCACAACTAAAGTATACCCACTTACCCCAAAGTTGACTTGGATGTAAAAAAGCTCACAGGCTGTGTTGCCATTACTGTAAAAAATCTTTACCTATAAATCTTTACTTTGTGCCATCAGATGAGTTACTGGTGACTAAGACACATTACAAAGACTGATCGCTAAGGAAAAATATGTATTCCCGGACAAGTTGCCGGGGTTTTCTGGTTCTCAGATCAATGCTGTCGCTGTAGTCTGAAATTGGTGTGGAAGAGGCTGACTTGTCTGCAAACGCTTGCAAACTTGTGGCTCAGTGATGCTGAAGCTTCAAAAAGAACAACCTTTTCTTTGAAGGTGATTGGTTTTCTTTTCTGGTTTGTGTCACACTTGGTGAGTGTTTGCAGACAAATCAATGGAAACTAGCTTGAACTCTTGGTAACCAAAGCGATCACAAAAAGGCTTTTGGTGCAGCACCATACACATCACCTGGCAACTACCACTGACCTCCACGAACCACTTGCCAACACTGCTCCCCACAGACCTGGGCTTGTGGTTGCCAGATGGTCACTGACTGGTCTCTAGCCATGTGGAACTTCGGTCTTAGCAAACAAGATTATATTTTCATCTCAAACAGCCCAAGTCAAGGTGTTATTTTCAGGTCAATATCATTGTTAATAGCATGACCACATCCGGTGCTGCTGACCAACAAAGTGCTGGTGACCAACAAAGTGCTGGTGGACACTGTGCTGCTGCTGGCTAAAGAAAAAGAAAGAGGAGAGGAGGAAGGCATGTTAGGAGGGAACAAGAGAGAAGGATTATGGATGTAGTGAAGGAGGGTTAGCGTGACAGAACAGGATGCTAGAGACAGAAGCCGAAAGAAAAAGAAGAACTCTAGTTGGCGCCCGTCAGAACCACATGGATGAATTTGGAAACAAAATGTGTTTATTGTGAATAAAATGGCAAATTGTACCTCAGAGGTATATGATGGTACCTTAATTCTGACCAAAGTACATTGAAGGCTGACACACTACCTGCACATTCACCACTCTGACCTTCACACACACCTTTCTGCATTGGACATAAATCTCAGGTTTACTGAGAGAATGGCAGGACTCAACTTTTTAGTGTTTGAACTCTTTCAGTTTCAAGTTAGAAGAGGATACACACACCTTTGTGAGACGAGCGCCGCTTGGTTATTAAGGATGTGATTACGGAAACGTTTGGCAATAATTATAGTATAGGCAGAGAAGGGTTTCTGGCACAGCTTCAGCCGTTCCACAAGAGAAAGTTTATTACAAATAATATGTTCAGTATATTTTATGATGTTCCTAATGAGGGCCATAAGCCGAAAGCTTTAATTTCATAGCAAGAACGTTGTTCTGTAAATGAGCCGAACCCTATATTCACAATTTTTCTCTTACTTTTCTTGTTTCCATTTGTGGTCAATCACTTGTCATAGACATTTTGTTTGGAGTTTTTGGGGATCAAATCTTTTTTCTAAAAAAATGTTGTTTGTTTTTAGCCATTTTCTGTCTCACTTTGTGTTGTTTTTTTGTTTGTTTTTTGCTTCTGTTTTCATTTTGTGTTTTTTAGTTGCTTAATGGTCTGTTTATGTGTCTCTAAAGTTATTTTTCAACTTATTATATTCCTTTTCTAATGATTTTATATCTTTTAATAGTCATCCATTTTATTTTCTTGTGTGTTTGTATAATTTTTGAGTATTTTGTAACTGTTTTGGGTGTTTTGTAGCTGTAATTTTTTTTCTTTTGCTGTTTGCCTGTCTCTTTTCGTGGTCATTTTGCATTTTTGTTTTCATTTTGATCCATTTTGGAGTCTTTTTATATCTTTTGTAGTCATGATGGATCCTTTTAAGATTATTTTTTACTAATTTTCTGTCTTTTAGAGGTCATCTATTTATCTTTGTAGCCTTTTATCATCTTTTGTAGTTATTTCTGCCTTTTTGAAATCCTTTTATTGCCAACAACTTACTGTGGTTTATCAAAGACTCATACACAAACACCACATAAAGAAAACAAAACACACAAAAAGCCAGTTTGCCCTAATAGGAATAAATACTTGATTGATTGAATGCTAAACATCAATGTTCAATCAATGGAGATATTGTCTGACTTATGCTAGCATGTCTGCTAACTCAGATGATGTCAATGGCTAGTTGGTCTAAATTCCTGGGGCTAAACTGGTAACTCGGCTGGACATTTATCTGCACAGGTCTCTCTGTCTGTGATTTTTGGTTACATCCACTAAAACTTTGTCACTTAGCTCTATAGTCTTTAAATATGTACTTTATTAGGTTAATTTAAATGCCTTACTGGATGGAGGTAGTTCTAAGTCTGACTGACTGTACAGTATATCTGTGTTCGACCTGAAATGACTAATCACACAGCTATAAGTGGTAATCACTTCTCCAGAAGTCATCAGCGGTAATGAGTAATCAGTAAACTCTGTCTGCTTCCTGTCGCTGGGTATTTTCTCTCTGCTGATTTGATTTTTGTTCATCTCTTTCTCTTCTGTCTCCATCTAACACCACATCGAAATAGCAGTCGAGTCATAAGAGTTCAGCGGGTACTAAAGGTGAAAGATTTGATAATTACTCCTCACATATTAGTAATTCATTATGTTGATGTATGAATGTGTACCCTGAAGTAGACCTGGGCTAAAAAAAGACCAGGTTATCCAGATATAGTGTCCAAATTTGAATCCAACTCACGGCAGATGTAAGTGGTCTCCAGCTGATTCATATGCTTTGGTATGTCGTGCTCATTTCCTGGACTAGGTCCTCAAGTCCATCATTAACAGCCCCCCACCCCGACCCGCCATGGGCAAGAAGGTCCTAAGAAGAAACTGAATTATGCTGGGAACGGGGATAGGTTTCAGAGAGCAGATGTTCTGTGTAAAATATTTACGTTTTCATGTTGGACGGAGTGCTTTACTACACCCTTTTCCCTCAAATTCCACACATGAATTCCCATCATTCCCTTGACCTGCTCTTCGTAACGGTCTCTCTATTAAGTGATAAAATATGTTGACTATAAGTGCCCTAATTTCCTGATGAGATACGATGTGATTAGGTTTAGAAACAAGAATGACCTGATTAGGGAGCAAAGAAACATGCATTCACTGGTAGGAGACAAACACCAGCTTCCTGTGTAAGTCGTCACATTTTTGTGGCTCTAAAGCAACACCACACTGTTTCCTCTTCGCTCCCAGTGGACGAGAATCATGATTCCCGGTGCTGCTTGAGGGCTTTTTAGTGTAAAAGGGGGATTTTCTGAATTTTTTTTTTTTCCACTTAGAAGTTCAGTCTGCTGATGCCTCGCTGGATGTTATTTTAGCACTTTCTGTTTACTCTTTCTTGGCTTTAGCCGTGACGTGGTTGTTGCCAGCAGTATTATTTATATTTTCACATGTTTTGAGAGGATTACAGTCCTTTTCATCTATGGCCAGTGCTCGGCTGGCATGAAAATGCAGAGTTCGATGGTGTTTTGTGGGACTAGATTTTTACATATTTGAACAAGCAGATTTTATTTTAAGTTACTGTAACAGTTGTGAGTTGCTGGCTGCTGCCTCGTACTGACAGGTAGCAGACTGCCACCGGCTGGTGGATGATCTAACCCTGCTCCACCTTTCGGTCTACCTTCTGTGCACCTAGTTGCACTCTATACTACCTCACCTGACCTCCTAAGTTGGATTTGCTGAGATTCTCTCTGTAATATTAATGGATCTGTAAAGCCGAAAAAGAAACCAAGAAAAAACTCCATGGAAGACTCCAAAGGTAATTAAGTTGTGTTTATCCAGAAAGCTCTCGTTGTTTGGCCCAAATGTGGCCCACATTAGCAGCTTCCTATTCGCCACATCTGGCGGGAGTGGCTCAGGGCTAGTCTGGATTCCACAGCTCAGCTACAGGTTAAACTAATATGAGCCAGATGTTAGGAGCACTGAGACATTTGGTCAACATGTGGTCCAGACAACACCTGCTGTAACCCATGTTACTGCCCGGCTACGACTGGTTTATATGAGTTTTGTCATAGATGAGCCATTGGTGACGAAAGTAGCCTACATTAAGCCCCGTGTCTGCTATCTGGGTATTATCACAGTCATGTTTAAGGTAAAGAAAAAGCCTTCATCAGGCAGGGAAACAGATTTTATGAAGGCCGTGAACTCTTTCTTTGAAAAGGTTGGTGGTCTCTAATTCAGATAGCTCTTTTTAAGCTCTGGTTTTGGTCTCCACCAGCTCCTGAAAACAATGTCTGTCTCTTCACCAACCACTCACTATTGTCATTGAAAATATTTAAAATTTCGATCTTTGTTTCTGAGTGAAAGAAGGTCTGTGGCTTTACTTTCATCCTGCTTCTCCCCGGTCATAGACTCTGCTTCATAAAATGAGCCATTTTCCCAAACATTTGTATACAGTTCACATCCAGCCATCACCAGAGACCAAAGCCAGCAGCCCGACTCTCACAACAGCCTGCCTCGTTGTATTAGGAGGATTCGGAAAGAAGGCTTTGACGGAAAGGTCAGGCCACCTTTTCCTATTGAAAATCATTGGCTGCTAAAGATCATGACATTAAAGGTATGAGCAGAGAGGCCATAAGAGAGCGGCAGCGAGGAAGAACAGACGAGTCTGCGGTGGCAAAGACAGACGGATGTCTTTGAGAACACTACAGTCAGAGATAAAGGAGAGTAAAAATACGATAATACAAGTTCTGAACTAAAAACTGAGTAAAAGTACTGAAATATTAAAGAGCTCTGACCCCTTCCTGTTTTTAAAGCTTGGTAACGCCGTTACTACCACCACATTTTCATACAGTAGTTACACTGTACACAACGTCTGTCTGTTAAATGGAAGAAAACCTGAATCGTTGTGGTTTATTTGTGCCTGTTAGTGGCTCTCTGTTCTCCTTTGCGAGTCATTTTACATTAAGAAAATATTTGTACGATTTTTTTGTCCTTTTTTTAGTCGTTTTTCTTTCTATTAGCCTTCACCTGTTTAGGTTTTTGGTTATTTTTGTGTGTCTGTAGTCATTTTATATGATTTTATGGTGATTTCATAATAATTTTTATGTCCTTTTATCTGTTTAACTGCTTTTTTGTTAGTGTTGCATCTTTTTTATGTTTTTGTTTCTGTTTCTACTTGCATCTCTCTTCAAGGTCATTTTGTGTAATTTTGTAGTGATTTTAGATTTCGTTATTTCCTCCATCAGTCTCACTTTGTGGTCATTTTGCTCCTGTAATCGTTTTGTGTCTTTTAGTTTCACCTACTGTTCAGTTTGTGTCTCTGAGGTATCTTGTTTGTATCTTTTAGTGGTCATCACTTTCATTTTTTTAGTCTTTTTTGTATCTTTTTATGTATTTTGTAATTGTTTTGGTCATTTTTTTTTTAAAACTTATTCTGTAATTTAGTAGATTAAAAAAACATCTGATCACTTGTCTGTCTTCGTTTTGTGGTATTTTTATGACTTTTATTGGCTGCAAGTTTCCTTTTATCGTCATTTCTGTGTCCCTGTAGTCATTAAGCATCTGTTTGCAGTCATGATTGGTCTTTGTATGCTTGTTTTCAGTGATTTTCTGTCCACTGAAGGTCATCTAATTCTCTTTGCATTTGATTTCTGTGTTTTTTAAGTTATTTTGGACCTTTTTGAAATGATTTAATTTCATTTAATAGTTTTCAACATTTCTGTTGTCAATATCTCAAAGTATTTGTTAAAAAAAGCTAACAGACAATTATTTAAATCCAGTTTTATGTCCCCTGCTGTAACCTGAAGAGTAACACGGCACCTCTGTTGTAAAATAGCATGGTGTTTACTGATTTATAAAAAACCAGATTTTACATAAATTATTTTAAACATTTAAAATGTTTTCATAACTTAAACTTTTGCAGACTTGGACACTGATCCAGATCTCTGCAGTAAAGGTTGAAAAGCACAGAGTTAGCTTAAGATTAGTATGAAAACTTGGCTCAAAAAGTAAAAACTTACAAACTTACAAAACTTAGAAAGAGTCTGTAAAAGCTAAAAAAACCTCTTTTTTTTCCCCGGAGGAGTCGGTGGAGACCAAACATGAAGCCAACAGAGGGTGAATTCGGTTGGAGGAAGATCGGGCTTTGAATAAAGGGGGAAAAATGAGGCACATACTTTTAATTAAGCGTGGCCTTGCTTCCTGCTCCAGTGTAGCCCTGTGGCAGTCAGAGAGACTTGACTAAAACACCCAGAACACAGGAGGTCACGAAGAGCAGCCAAAGGGTTTTTTTTTTTTTACTGTAATCACGAAAAAGTACGAGAGAGGGTAAAAAGGGAGCCGCCCACCTCAGAGTCGGCTACGAAATGTGTACTGTATGTATGCATGTGTTTACCGGAGCAGCCGCCGCTGTTTGCTGTCCTACTTTATGTTTGAAAGCACAAACTGTTCAGCAACGTTTCGCCATAAAATTGATTTTCATCCCACAGTGAAACGAGGCCAGCGCGCTAAAGGCTGAAGAATTAGACATACTGTATGTAGGCTAACGGCGCGCTAGCAGAGAGTCGGTGGAACCAAGTGATTAAAGCAGCAGACGAAGCCTGCAGAGCAAAAAGCGAGAAAGTGTGTGTGTGTTGAAGTGGGTT
>VUQG01000756.1:0-16045 GCA_015106755.1 Etia nguti | reverse complement strand
GTGTGTTGAAGTGGGTTGCTTTCAGAGCTGATAAAGGCTCTTCGATGTGGTCGTGGCCCGAGTTTAGTTTTGTGTACATTATTGTCTCTCAGCTCTGTGTCCATGTATATTTAATACACCCAAATACAGCTTATTTCTCCACAGGAAAGGTGAAACTGAGCAGCACAGACGAGATAATTTTGGAAAAAAGTTCAATCTAAATGGCAGAAAATCTCCGTCTGGTCACAGTTTTGCTTTAATCTCAATAGATTTGAGTAGAACCTCTTTTTTTGGTGATCATTTTGCTTCTTTTAATAGCTGCCTGTTTCTTTTATGGTCATTTTGTGATGGTTTTGTCTTCATTTGGTTAGATTTTGACCTTTTTTCTTTAAATTTACTTCATTCTCTGGAGTCGTCTTGCATGCGTTTATTCATTTTGTTTTATCATGATATAAAAGACCATAATCAAATCTTTGTTGTCATTTTCCCCCCTTAATTTTCTTTTTGTGTGTCTCTGAAATAACTTTGCATTTTTTTGTAGTCATTTGTTTTTTCTTTCTTGGCCTTTGTGTGTTTGTGATAATATTTAAAATGCTGAATCTAACAGTTAATTTAGCATTTTGACCATGACAGAGCACAGCTGCAGTCTCCTCACTACCAAAAATGTTGCAGCTTGAAGAGCTGCTGTGGGTGAACCACAGACACACCTGCTGACGATCTACAGGTAATGTTTCCCAGCATTCATGGCTGTGTTTGGATATAAAAAGCTAAACTGGAAAAAAAAACATATTTCATCTACTGAGGATAAAAACTGTTAAACAAACAGTTAATGTTCAAAGAAAAGCAAAAAAACAAAATCACACGCTTTCCTGCTTACTGTACAAATACTTCTGGTTCCTTTGTGTCCTGCTGCTGCCCCCTGCTGCTCTGGAGTGTGAACAAATGTACACATGAAACACTTTTATAAGGACAACACTGATTTTTCTTACTTAATTAGTTATTATAGGAGTTTAGTCTTAAAGAACAACGTACTGACTCATCAAAATGCTCTGATGGAGTTGCTACAACATTTAGATCTGTGGGGAAAGCCTTGAATTGAATGGAAATAAATTAAGTTTAGTTTATTGCGTGCTCACTTGTAATGCCTGCCCTTAAATATGCTTTTAAAAAACTTTTTCTTTTGTGGACAAACTTGCTCGATCTCCTGAGACAAAATCCCTTCATAGTCAATTTTAGTGCTTTATTGGTCATTTTCTCGCTGTTTGAGGTCAACATGAACCTTTTTGTGCTTGTCTCTCTTTGCACCTCCAGCTGGTTGGATACCTGAGGGTATACCGAGAACACGGGGAGATCATACATCTTACCTGGCCTGGGTCCCCTGAGGAGCCGGTGGAGAGAGAGTGAGATGTCTAGACTGCCTTTGATTTCATATATCATGTGTTATTATTGTTTGTGTGTGTTTTCTGTTCGAAGGCAACAAAGCTAATCACTCACCAAAGACTTTGTCCTTTTTATCCTTAGCCAGTGAGGTAAAGAGCTATTCTAACTATAACTCAATCAATTATGAGTTTTGCCAACAGCAGCACAAAATTACACCTTTCACCTCCCTCACAGAGGACGGCATTAACCTCTGACCCTGCAGCTTTCCGCCTTCGAGCTCTACGGCAACACGCATGTGCTTTCAAAGGCAGTTTGAACCGTGTAACATGGATGTATAACACGCTAAACTTGGAGTTTGATCAGCTGGAGTGAGTCTGTGATGGAGGGCCGTATTTCAGGCTGTAGCTCTTAAACTTTGCAGAAGCCTCTGTCGTCCAATCGGAGCTTTTTTTTTAAACAAGTGCTGAAAACTAATTTTTTATAGGTTTTTTCTTTCTTTCTTAATAATTTATATCATGTTAAACCTGCCACTTCCTCACTCCTCTTCAGCAGCACAAAGTAGATACTGAAACACTGCAAATCTGACTTTACTGAGATCTGCACTGTGAACGTATGACAGGCACGAGAACGTTTTAACGCTTTGTTGGCAGTTGTTAAAGTAGCTCCTGATACTGATGTGAGTATCAGTGAGATGATGATTAAAGGTACCGGCTTATTAATAGCGGTACAACCAGACAAACAAATAAATTTACCCAACGTCATGCATATCTAAGTACTACTCAGTATTACTGCATATAAGTACACGTGTTTTCATTAGAAACTCTCCTGTAGGCACTGTGCAGGCAACATTTTGATGATTGAATGCAGGATCAAGGTGGTGTCTAATTACTGCAAACATTCATTATATATTTCTTTAGATCAGTTGGTGCCTCTGAGGATGATCTCCAAAAAAAAAGAAGCAGAAATCAGACCTTCAAAAGCAAGAAAATGATAAAGTGCACCACAAGAAGTTCATGTAATTGCTGTGAGTTTGCACAGTTTAACCCTCATTCTCGTCAACTTTTCACGTCCCCGTGCAGCCGACGTCCCACTCCGACTTCTGCAGAGAATAAAAAATGTTGCAGAAAAACACCCGAGCATGCAGCCCGGAGCAGGTGGAAATAACTGGCAGCACACCGTCAGCAGTTGGTGAAAATGCTGACCAACACAAAGCACTCCATCAACTAAACATTAAAGGATCAATATTGTGGAAAACAAAACACTGCTGCATGAAGGGCTGGGAGACGGAGGGGAGGCGGCAGAATGAAAACACCTTCCTCTCGCCCCGCTGTCGAGTGCTTAACAGTTTGATGTCCATGCAAACTGCCTGCGAACGAAAGTCAAACGTGACTCACCGCTTCATATTTTACATAAAGACAAAAGTGCTGCAGACTGATCTGAGTATGAAGCTGGGAGAGGAAACGGCAGAATGAGAAACATCCAGTACGTTTCAGCCAGCCAAAGAGCGGGCGATGATGTCAGTTCTCTCAGGGAAAAAGATCTGGATTTTGGGGGGATTTTAAAAGTTTGTAAATGAATGAGGATTTTTACATTAATGACTTTTTGTTGTTGTTTCTAAAAATGTTTTCATATTTCAAAGATTTATGCTTTATCAGGCACTTTATAATGTGTCTTTTTTTGCACATAAAAGTTTTATTTAAATCAAAATGCTCCATTTATTTTCAAGATTTACATTTTTTAATTTACTTATGTTTTGCTTTTGCTTTTGTTTTAAAGTAGATAAAATGGATTTGTGTGAGACTGGATAGGACAAACGTTAAATACCGCCCCTCAGTTGGACTTTTCCACCTTTTTTTCAGCTGGCTGTACAAGATACCGCCCAAATTTGCCATTACACACTCAGTGTTTTTGGCTCTAAGCCACATGATCACAGGCCCCTCCCATCCCTGTTGGTGCCTCACTGGGCGACATCTATGTGAACTCTAAAGCCTCCTTGGTGTGAGTTTGACTGACGAATGTGCTGTATAAAGTATGTAGACCTACAGTATATACACACACACGCACAACTGGATGTGACTGGATGAAGGTGAACCAGAATGTGACATCGCGCTCTCATTGGCTAACAACTCTAAAACCCCGCAGGGATCGACACACTGCTGTCATGACATCATACAGGTCATGTCTTTGCACACAGTTAAACCTCATAGGGTGGAGGTTGTGATGGAGCCTAAAATCGATCATATATCATTTCCACCTTCAGCGCAGTGTGCAGGACTTCGTATCCTGGTGCTATTAGCATTAAAAATAAGATCCAGAGAGCCACACAAGGAACTCATCTTCAAAATAAAACAGCAAATGGGGGGGCCAGTCCTCACAGTCAGAGGAACCAAACAGGGATATAAAAAAGAGACCATGAGAACTTTCCTGCCTCGTTGTGAAAGCTCTACGTCTCACATGTCAGCTGTCTGCACCCGAGGTGCTGAGCTGTTATTCCTGCAGTGTTTTTATGAGTAGATGATGTTTAGCGGCTGATGCCTCAGAGATCACTGCCCTGCTCCCTCTCCTCCTCCTCCTTCTTATTGCTCTCTAACATGACCCCCAGTGGCAGGAGAATGCCACTACAGCGTGACGTTGCTTCCAAGCATGAGATCGCGTGCTGTGGATTTGATGGCGTGCACTGGCGGCATGACTGACAGTTTAAGAGGCTGTGCAAATATTTAGGACGTCTTTGACCAAATTAAGGGGTCGTTTTACTGTAAACTAGTCAGTCAGAGACAAGCCACGGAAAACACCGAAACACAAATGGGATGATTTAAAAACAAACTGGGTAGAGTTCTGTGAAAAATCAAGAAACTGGACTGTGTGCAAAATATCACTAATGCTGCCAGTTACTTTATAGTAAATCAGTGCAGTATTTCTCAAACGCAGCGGAGTGGAAGTATAGAGTAGAGCACTTGAATGGATGTATTAAAGATGTATTATCGGTGAGGTGACAGAGTGAATGTAAAGTGCGGCGGCGTGACATTTGCCGCTGATACAGTGGATTCTGCAGCAAGGACAAACTCAGCAAGCTAAGTAATCTGATGAAAGGTCAGGTGTTCACACTGGTCGCTTTAAAACCAAAAGAACGGGGGGGGGGCACCTGGAGGATACTCAGCGGACCAGAATGCAACGCAGCCGTCAGTCAGAGCGGGTCTGGATGAAGGACAGGCGCTCTTTGCATAGGAAACTCCTTCTACAGCTACAGTCTTATAATAAATATAATGTTTTATTAATACTTAATAATAAAAGAGCTGAACGCAGCAGTTCACACTTCAGAGTCTCTTCAGAAATTAGGGTGAATGAACCTCACACATAATATTTATGATAATATTCACAGAATACAGCAGACGGACACTTATAGATTACTATAAGTCGTGACCCACAGGACAGACTTTTTCTTTTTTTGTAGCTTTACTTTGGTTCTCTGGACAAAAAGCCAACAGGTTTCATCTCACCTGGCATTTGGGAATATCACATAGCTTCTGTGGGAGATGATACTGGAGACTGGAGAGATGACATCTTTGCAATCACACAAAACACTGATGTTAGGCTAGAAATGAACTACGCTTCGGTTGCATGACTTTTTAAGACCACCACCACCACCGAGCTCTCGTGTGGCACCACAGAAAACTGACATTAAAAAAGCTTAATTTAAAGCTAAAAATGTTGAATCCAGCCAGTTTAAACATTGTGAATCCACTTTAATCTTGGCTTTACAGGGACACGAACCACTTCTGGGTGAAAGTCACAACTGCCGTGGGGATGGTTTGTCTCCTGGAGAACATCCCATAGAACAGAGGTCCAAACAGAGGTTTTAAAAGGAAGTTTTTCCTTTGCACTGTCGCCAGGTGTTTGCTCAGAGGAGGTCATCTGATTGCTGGGATTTCTTTCTATTATTGTAGGGTTTACTTTACAGTATGGAACACCTTGAGGTGACTTTTTTTTATAAATACAATGGCATTTGACCTTTTTTTGTTTCAGTTTGTTGTAGTTTTGCACAATTATTAGTAAATCAGTATTACTAGTAATACATGTGTAAAATTACTTTGTATTACGTGTTTTTTACAGGTACAGTCAGTGGTTTTTTCAGGTTGTTTAACAAAAAAGGACAATGTACTCATAAATATTCATAGAAAGTGATGTTTTCTCATAAACCTTTAATTATTCCAAATGAATACACTAAAAATACATCGGAGAGGATGCCAGGTTGTGGAAGCCAACATGAACATCACCATTATATGTAATTATGTTTTATGTGACCAGAGACAGATGTGGTACGCCAAAGGTGAAACAGAAGTTGTAGGCGTTCGTGGAGGGACAATTAAATTAATGTCTGGGCCTTAAGAGTCAAGATATGAAACATTACACCTATGTTTTATCATCAGAGAAGGAATCCCCTTCAGCAAAGAAGTGAAAAGGCCAAGGAAAGAGACAATGCTATCAGCATCTTTATAAATTGTCACCCTCTTCACCTCAGCTCCCATCTCTTTAACTGAAGTTGGAGCTCGAACACAAGAAAATGTGCATAAACACGCTCATTTATTCTCAATATTTTAATTACTTATTGTCAGCTGATTAGACATGAGCTCCCTGGACAGGTGACAACGAGCTGGCTAAATAACAACGACAGCTGGTTATAAGCTAACATAATTTCAGGTAATGTTGGACTCGAATATGCTAAAAATCACACTTTCCCCCTGATAAATAGTTTGAATACATTCTCACATCGTATGGAAATGTATTTGCTAAGTGTGTGAATCAAAAAATGTTAGATCCACTTCAAAAAAAGCTTCAATAGCTGTTTCAATTAGCTAACAGAGGCTAAAAGCAGCTAACAGCTGTTAACAGAGGCTAACAGCAACAAAAACAGCAGCGCTTACTGACAGAAAACTTCAGGATATCCTCAACGACTCACCTCAGTATTGCTGTCATCAGTCAAAAATGAGTTTCACTGACTCATATCACACTCACAAAGTTTGACAGCCTCCTCCAGAGTGAATAGATGCTTCTCAGTCGACATTGACAGCTGAGGTAAACAGTCAACTGACAGCCATAAACTCAAAGACAGACCTGGTCCAGTCACTTAGCTATCTGAGTAAACTCACTAAAGATAAATGGTTGCCAGAGTTTTTGACTGACCCCTCGAGTGACTCTTGGGGCAAAACCTTAAGATACCACAAAATATTTAAGTGGCCTTTTGTTTTTATATAGTTGTAGTAACACACCAGCCAGCTACAGCTGTATGGGGTCTAAATTCAATATTTTTGAACTTTCTTTTCTGAATAAAACTTGTTGGTCCTATATCAGGCACGACAGCTGGGATTATGTGCTTGAAATGAGAGATGTAAGAAAACATCACCAACTCACTCGTCTCTCTCATTCTCATGGCAAACTTCTGTAACTCATTTGCACAAAAACAAAAGTCTTAGAGGCTGATTTACTGTGTGAGTTGTCTCTGGGAAACAATAGCAAAAAAAAAAAGGAGTTGTAAAAATTACTGAAGCTAATTTAATTGATTTATTTCAGAGTTACAACCAAAAACCACACTCAAAAATAGGATTTACTTCGACATGATGGACGAGGAGGTGCAAAAACCTATTTCTGTGTTTCAGGCCTCACAATTTCCTTTTCAGAATCTGGTAGTAATGGAGGTGTTTATTCAGAGAACTGTAAGAGTTACAGGTGGTCAGTGATTTGTTGAAATAAACTGCACTTCATTTTTCAGACGCTTCGACCACAGTTAAAGCTGTGTTTTCCAGAAGAGAGCGAAAGTGAATGAAGTCATCCGTCACCTCAGCCGAAGCTCGGCTCAAGAACACTAGTTTCACCAATTCAGCTTTTGTTCGGTCCCAGGGACCTTCAGTTGTATCCCGGTGTGCAAAATGAGCACCTATTCGAATCAGAGGTCAGCCGAGGCTGAACGCTGCGGGAGAATTTGACAGCGAGCTTTTCCAAGAAAAGAAAGACAGACTCAGTGTCTCATCTAACTCCCAGGCTTTCTTCTCTAAAAGCCAGAGATAAGAAGATGATTGACACGTGTTCTGTTCTCCCTGCAGACTCCCTCTCAGAGTATAGGACAGAAGAGGTGACAGAGGAGAAGTGATGGAGGGAGACAAAAAGACAGAAAATCAAAGAGTTCAGAGGAGGAAACAGAGGAGAGAGAAGACCTGAACTCAGTCTCAATCAAAGCAGGTTTCATATTTTTAACTAAGAAAATACTGATCGCTAGTTTCTGAATAATTTCCCGTGACTCTTCAGTTATTTGGTGTGCCAATAAGATTGATCGGTGGAAGTCATAGGGAGCCAGATCTGGCGAGCAGGACGGGTGGTGAGTGATAGGGTTAAAAAAAATGGTGGATGAACTCCATTTTTCTGATGTAGTTAATTGAATGATTTTCAGACTGGGAATACTCGGGGATGCGACATTCCACGTGGGTTTCACGCTGTGACCCTGCAGACGTTTATGCGGTGATTTGGTCCCCGTTTCAGAATTGTGACACTCGTTATGTGTTGTATTATCCTGATTTATGTTGCCATCCAACAGGTTCTCAGAGCACCTAACATATCTTGCGTACGATGCCAGTTTCCCATCCCACTCTTCATATATTCCTACTTCCACTTTTTTTTCTGTCTCAAAGGAAAATTTTAGATTGCTTAAATTCTTCGAGCTATCCGACGTTCTTCCTGCGTCTGTAAAATCATGTTTGTGACAGTGAGGTGTTTCCACTTTTTTTCCAGCTGTTTTCTAATGTGACATCATTTGAAGAAAAGCTTTTTGCACTCGGACTGAGCAGCTGGTGAAAGTCTGAGAGCGGCACGGGGCTTTGACCCTGATGCTCTGTTTAACAGCTAATGCTTCTGATCCCAGGTGGGAAACACTTTTGCTGGCATGTGTGTTTCTTCTTGAACCCCCCCTCCACACACACACACACACACACACACAGTCGAGGCAGCGTGAGCCTGGTGTTTTGCACTGCTGCAGCTCATCTGTATCATTACACTCGGCTGGCCCTGAAATCTGATCAGGGCTGCTGGGACCTTAAATGACTGCAAGAGAGGAAAGGCATGAGTGTGTGTGTGTGTGTGTGTGTGTTTGATTAAGTATGTTGTAGAGTTTCATGTGATCTGCTCTGGGACTATAATGAAAATTAGCATTTTTTTCCCTAAACTCTGGCATGTTTACATCTTATTTTTTAAACATTTAACATCCCTATTTTTGTTTTGTGTCCCTGTTAATAAAATATGAGTTAGAAAACATACAAATCAACAAAATAGAAATTCTTTCAGGATACAGAACAAGAAAGATGATTCAGGGACTTTGGCTATTTATACAAGAAATCAGTGTAAATTTCTACAACATAAGTCTTCTTCATCTTTCAGCTGCCCCCAAAACCAGGTCATCTTCCTCCATCTCACCTTGTCCCCAACGTCCTGCTCTGTCACAATAACTCTCTGCATCTCCTCCTTCATAACCCTCTCTGTGGTCTTCTTCTTTTCCTTCTACCATGCAGCTCCATCTTATTCATCTTTGTCCAGTATATCCACTATCACTCCATCTCAGGTTGTCACGGTTGTCTTTGGAAGCGTGCTTGACTCTGAGCTGTTGGATTGTATAGTGTCTGCCATTTCATGGGTGTGTCCCATTAATGAAGAATGGAGCTGGGCGAGCAGATAATAACTGATGCAGGAAGTTGAAACATCCAAGAGGCAGGAGAGAGACTGCCAACACAAGGAAAGACAGACAGCACAAGCTCATGATATGTCCGGTCGTTTACTGAGCCGTTCTTTGTTTGTCATTTATTCTTTTACAAAGTCAGGAAAGCAAAGTTTAAGTCCAGCCTGATGTTACCTTACAAATAAAACTACAACTCCCTGTCTCCTCCTCACAGAGAGGAGCATAGCTTAATAATCTGTCGCTGGAATCAGGTATTGGTGTCAGAACTGGAAAAATATGCATGGGTGGATCCCTTGGCGTGTTTCGAGCTGGTAAATAGGGGTCTAGCTGCTATATTTTTTGGCCCTGAGGGGAGTTGATGTGGCTGTGATACGTAGGGCTTAAAGCTTCTGCCCGCCTCTCTTTTAGCCTGCTCGTTTTGTTTGTTGACCCTGCATGTAGCTGGTCGTGCATCTTATCTGAGTCACGTCTTCCCAGACTGTCGCATCTGGCTTATCTGAACTGCCCCGGCTCCTAAGCTAGTCCTCAGACTCCATCTCTCCCTGAAGCCTTCACAGCTTTTTTGCTCTCTTTCAAATCTCTCCTCCTTCTCTCTCCTCTTATCTCCCCTTCTTCTGCCTCCGATCTCTCCTCTGTTCTCTTTCTGCTCACCTTCCTCGTGTCAGGACCACCCCTGTCGTATTTTCCTGCTTCCCCTCTCCTCGTGATAAGGAGCCCAGGTGGCATGATGGATTTCACTCGGGCCAGGAACAGTTTGCTCCCGGGCCACAGCGGCTCCGGATAGTGCTGGATAAGCAGGTCAGACGGAGTTAGCGTGTTTGAGGAGAAAACAGCTGACAAGCAGCAATAAGGGGAGCAAAAGCTAGGCCACCCCGAGATGAATGCATCTCTTTCTTTGTGGAGAGGACGGAGCAGAATAAGCCATTTTCCAAGCTCAGAGGAAGAAAGAGGAAAGCGGGGAGGGGGAGAGATCTAAATCAGAGTCACTTTATCCGACAAGTATGATAAATGTGCAGGGATATGCCTCGGAGGCAGCGGTGCAGAGAGGTTGGCACCTCGCAGAGTTTCCCTGCATGTGCTTATGAAGGAGAAAAACCTGATCCATAAAGAGCAACAGACTGGCTTACAGGTTTACAGCAGGACCTGGGACTGTGGAGAGGTGCATGAAATCAATAAGACGCCAGGTAAACTGTGGGAGGGACGCAGGAAAAGTGGAGATTACAGCAGAGCGATTTTTGTCTAATTTTTTTCCTGGTTTTCACTCTGAAGACGTCACAGATCAGTGGCAGAGGTGCAGAAATAATACGATTATCAGGCTGTTATCGCACGGCACTGTGCACGCTCCAAACAAGAAAACAGTCTGAGATATTCTGCCTTCCCTGCATCACGGTTTGCAGGGCCTTAACAAGGAAGCCATGTATTTATAAATGCAAAGGTAACAACAATAAAGGTCTGTAGCAAGTGTCAGTGATGAGACTATAAAATCATTTCTTTCATATACTAATGCAAATCGGAAGCTTACGAATAAATATGATTATTTTACTGTTAAATACGACTAAAGAGTTTCATAGCTAACAATTTTCCATTTATTTATGACGGTTATTACAGAGCATTAGTATAAAATGTAGAAAAGTGTTGGAAAATATTTATGATATTGTCGCGTAAACTGGATGATAAGAGACAAAGATACACCTGAGAGCGTTAGAGTGCACTTGGCCCTGTATAACACTGTAAGTTTAAAAAGTGTGTTTTTTTCTTTTTTCTTTAGCTTATGTCTCCAGCATTAATGCAGCTCGACTGTGCTGGTTGGAGCAGCTGATGCAGCCCGCGGCGACTGAAATCTCACGTACATTTTAAATTTTCAAACTTGTCTTCAGTTTGAGCTCACCTACGCTCATTTATTGGTCTTTAAAATCTGGAGGTCACCTTAGAAAAGCAACATTTTAGAATCAATTAAAAAAAGCAGCTTACTGTACATTCATAGACTGTACACAAAAGATGGAGGTAAATGTGTTGAGGTGAACATCTTGGGCATCACCATCTTGGTATCTTGAGAGTGGTCAGAAGAAGAGGAAGGGGTGGTGGACAGTTAAACCAAGGAGACCGTTTGTTCATAGCCTCGCATTAGTTGCTTCACCACCGACTACATCACCATCATCACATGGTCACTTTTATGCTCTTTTATTTATGCCCACCATTAAGGTGCAGGAAGCCACTGCAGTATTCTCCTGAACAATAGGTGTCACCGCTCAGATAATATTGCCACATCAGCACCAATGACTTTTTCCACAAAGTCTCAAGTTTTCAAACATTTCTGTCTGTTTAATGTGTGAATCTCTGAGCTTCTGTACTGAAATAGCATTAAACTGAGGGTAAAATGGACACGATTATACACGCGCGTTCTTAACCCAGCTGTAGCGGTAGTGACAGAACGCGCCAGGTTATAAAAATCAAAAAGTACACGAAGTGAAGCCAAAACAACACCGAACACCAGCAGACGAGACATCATTTTTGTCGCTGTAAGCAATGAGCATAAAAGTGCCCATTTTAGTCTAAATTAAACTGTAGTTTTATGAACATCATGTTCTGCTCAGTAAAACTTGAAACTAACAACTGAGACCATAAAATCATCGTCCTATCAGAGGAGTCGACCCCTGCTGGCCATTTTAAAGATTGCAAGTCAAAAGATTTGTCTTCGACTACCTTCGAGTGCGTGTATCAATCCAGTTATCAAGTATGAATTTACATCATCCTGTAATGACCACTTATCGACACAGAGGGCGCTGTTCGCTGACACTGTGTCACTTTTTGTGTCTTACTTTGTTTGTGCCCAGTTTGATCTGAATTCTGTGTTTCGTGGCTCTGCCTGCCTTTAATAAACTATTGGTAATCAATGTCAGCAGCTCTGTCTCTAAAGAGAAAAGGTTTTTGTTTTTGTCCTATTTTGTAATCATTTAGCTGATTACTGATTTATTACCCAAACCTGTGAAAGGCATGTTTCTTTCATAGCACGTTAAGGCTGGTGTGTATATCTGAGGAGCATCAAAGCTGACTGATTAGTACTAAGCGCTGTGTTTGGAGTGGAACCTATGCAAACAAGATGTTATCATCAGCATAGAAACTGATATCTTATTGCTGTTTTCATAAAAATAATAAAAAATGACCCTACATGGAGACGATCTCTCTGTTAACAAGCAGCAGCTCATTTGTAAAAATCATCCATCTTTCGTAGAGTTTGTGCCTCTGTGTTTGTTGGATAGCAGCCCTTGTTTTTCAGCTCTGTTATTTTAGAAATAGCTCAAGATAAGAGCAGCTTTCTCAGGCCTTTATCATAAATCTTCATGGTGAGTTTTTAGTTCACAGGCTAAGCCACACCATCCTCTGAAGAGAGGGAGGGAAGGAAAAAAAAGGTTCTTTCATGGCTGGGAGGCTGTCAGAGCTGCAGAGCTCTTAATTTAGCCTAACTGACACACTATGTCCTGCAGCACACTCTGACTCATGGATGCAACCACTTCTGCAAAGTTTTCCGGCTCGGAATGGGCCCCTTATCCTGAAAATCAGACCCTACTTCTATTTCAGCCTCAGACAACCCCAGAAAAGGGCTGGTTTGTTAAGTCAGGACTCAGTGACCTGCTCACGGTCGGCCAATCTAAGCAGTCAGAACTTGCTTATTGCTAGTCATACATTCAAACCTCACGTATCACTGCTTCCTCCACTGCTCAATGCTTGATCTGCTTCATTTCACAGCACAATTTGTCACAAACTTTCTAACAAGGAAATACATAATTGTGCAAAAATGTTCCTTCAAGTGACAAACAGACGATCACCACACAAACTGTTTTATCACAGTCGCAGTGAAATTTTGTAGATGGCGGTTTAGAAACCCTGCACAAGTGTGTGGACCCGACAGCTTCGCTTTGCATTCTGCCCTCTCGAGAGGCAGACGTCGAATATTAATCTCCACAATCAATGTGATTTTATGATTAACCTTTTAATTTTCTCTGACAGCCCTACCTCAGGTTGACTTATGAACTCTGTCATTGCTGCTGAATTACTCCACATCCAAACAAAGCTCTCCTCTGTTACCAAATAACCCTTTTTCATGTGAAAACAGCTGAGGGAGTTACTCGAGGACTCTAAAGGTTAAAAAGTACACACATCTGAAGTGTGAAGGAGAGGAAACCGTACCTACATCTATTATCTGCAACCTGCAGCTGCAGAGTTTCTCCTGGTGTCCGATCCAGGAGTGTTAGGCTCTTTTAAGTTCAATTAAAATCTCTAATACCGTGAGTGTAGAGAGCCACATCCTCAAAATATTCACCTTCAATGACAAAAATCCATTCACAAAACCGATGATGCCTAGATTCTTTGGAACTAAACAATAACGTTTTATTTCCACAATCTGAAAAAGTTCACAAATACTTCCAGTTTCTTCACTGCAGTGCCGACATCACCGCACCGGGATTTTTTAAATCCAAAACTTATTCACACTTGGCAGAGCCGCCTCGTGGGTCAGATCGGACCCTACATCGTGGTGATTCTGGCCCAAAGGACTAAAGAGTTTCATCCAGCACAGGAGCAAAATAACTGATGATTCTCCTCTGAGGAAGGACACGGTGCAGCATCAGATGTTGTTTGTTTATAGTGAGTCTCAAGATGGAGAACAACTGACTCTAAGCTGTGTTCAAGGTCCTGATGCACTTTATGTGTCTTCATTATCAAGCTGGTTCCTACATGACTGAGAGAATGAAACTCCCCACAGCTGAACACAGACTGGATCCACAGAGTGGGTGTAAACGAGCTGGTATTATTTCTTTATACCTGTCCCTGCTGTAATGAGACCTTTGCAAAGGTTTTTTTCAATAAGATCAGTTCAGTTTCAGCGCTCAGTTCATTTTTCCACGACATTAATCAGCGCTGAAAGTGTTCAGGCGGCTTGGTTCAACATCGCAGAGCGGATAGAATGATCTGAACGCTCACCGTTCACAAAATGAGAGGAATTTGTTACCTCGTGCAGCTTAAAATGTGTTTATGGCTTTAATAAATAACTTCATTTCATTATGAATCCTCTGCTCGTTTTAATCAGCATTTTTTGTTAGCTTTTTTTTTACATTTAACCCTCATTGAAGAAACATGCGATCCTTCTGCAGGGAGAAGCTTGCTGCATTTCTGCAACATGAATGGGAAATATTGAATTATTTTTCCATTTCACTCATTTATTCCCCTCCTTAGTACTTCAGTGCTACAGCTCTACTTCCTGGAAAGTTTCTAACAAGTTTCCAGCAACAAATATGAACATTTGCTTCCAAATGAAAAAAATACTCGTAGATATGAATCACTTTACAAACCTGCCTGACCCCAACTCTGATCCCCAGGCAGCGAGCTCCCTCAGAGCTCCATCTCAGAGCTCCATCTCAGACACAAACAGATTGTTTTTCAGCCTCCTGCCTCGTCTCAGCTGCATCCTCCTCGTCATTTCCATCCCCGCGGTGACGAATGAGGTTTGAAGGGCCCGCGGCACAATGTAATGAGAACTACGGTGGCGAATGGCCTCCGTGAACCCGGCGTCCCCTCAGTGACCTCGTCTGCTTCACCTGTTTGTTATTAGTGAGGAGCAGAGCAGTCAGAGTCGTTGCAGAAAAGTTGGTGTTACATCACATATGTCAGTTTGTTGTTGTTAAACGAGTAAATGAAGCTCTTTTGATTTTTCATCACAGCGTTCGGGTTCACCGCTGATCACCTCGGTTACAGTCGTAGGCAGACTGTTGGGCAGCACGCAGCTCTACACAAAGCAGACAGAGCTGCAGTGACAAAGTAGTCCTGGTGCATCCCTGAGACTCATCCAACAGCACAAAGCTATCCATCAGGCCAAATGACTGAAGAGAAAAAAAGGCCACAGCAGAGTCCTCCAGCAGCACGTCTGGCATCGGCGGCAAGGGCGGTGCTGCTCCGGCTGGCTTGAAGATCCGCTGGAGCCGTGACAGAGTGAGACATAACAATACCAGAAAGAAGAATAGGACTGCCGCTTCAAGCAAGAGACTGTCACGAATCTGTCAGAGAGAGGACGGCGGCCTCTCGCTAAATAATCAGTATGATTTTTCTGGTGTGCAGTGGTTGGACCGGCCATGGAGGAAGGAGGGAGCAGGAGACTTCCTGTTACTGCTTTTAGGACGTGAAAAAGGAAAATGTGCAGTAAGTTTAAAAAAAGACCTTAAATGTGAAGGAGTGAGTGACTTCACGTGTAACAGTCATTCAACTGACCTCAACCCAGGGTCTACACGTAAAAATCCACTCTAGCTAAAATTAGAAAAACTCCCTATCTGGTACACTCATTAAGTACACTAATCATCCAATCACATGGCAGCAACTCGCTGCATTTAGGCATGTAGACATGATCATAACGCCCTGTGTCACAAAGCTCAACCATCGAAAACTGGTCAGTAGGGCTGCAAACGATTATTTTGATAGTCGACTAGTCACTGATTATTTTTGCGATTAGTCGACTAATCAGATCATCCACCTTTTTCCGCTAGATTCTAAATCTGCAGGTTTTATCTCTCTCCAAACAATATTGACTGAACCGGCAGCAAAAGAAGATCCAAGCTACGCTTCACATTTTGCTTCACATAAACATCGTCACGAATTTCCTCTTACTTTTGCTGTTTTGCTTTTCTGCATTATGCACTTACTTATTACCC
Organism: Etia nguti; assembly: GCA_015106755.1. Classification (NCBI taxonomy): domain Eukaryota; kingdom Metazoa; phylum Chordata; class Actinopteri; order Cichliformes; family Cichlidae; genus Etia; species Etia nguti. The sequence goes on along the minus strand of VUQG01000756.1, from coordinate 271 downwards.
ACCACTCTACGGTGTCGGCCGCTGTTTTTATTTTGTTTTTTTTACTTACTTCCAACAGGAAAGCCTCATTTCTGCTGTTCAATATTGAACAAATTTAAACTTTTTAAAATTATGCAAAATTGCAAAATGCTTAGCCAGAGGCTCATGTTGTTCTGTGTTTTATCCTTTGTTACTTTGACACAAAGGCATCTGCTGTGATGCTTACACCTTTGATAAAGTCTCACAAGTATCAGCTTTCTTTTTATAGATATAAAAATATGGATATGTACTG
>VUQG01000751.1:0-13149 GCA_015106755.1 Etia nguti | reverse complement strand
TCACTGTGTTTACGTTATGCTAACATCGCTGTGTCGCTAGCGATCACGTAGCACATCATTATATACCAGCTAGTCCAACTTCAGTAACCCTACAAAAGTCACAGCTGTTTAGTTTTCTGTCTTCATTTATGTTGGAAGTGATAGCAGAGCTGTACGTTTTAATCTTTTCAGAAATCTCTCAGTCAGAACATGGTATATCATGTTTAGGTGGAAACTAGCGAGCTAACTTCCTGCTAACTTCTAACTCTGTTAAATGTAATAAATTCTGTTTTCATGGATGCCTGGATGTTAAACTTAATTGTTACACCTGGTAAAGCAGTGACGCTGATCATTTTATTAAAGATGAAAGAATTTACACAGTTTTTAACTCTCAGTGATGCTGCAGTGTTCGTTTGACTTTGGGACCTAAAGCAGACGGAGTTTTGGACCCAGATTACTCTGAGTCTGCAAGGCTCCTGACTACGGTAGCCGTAATGCTCCGACAATCCATCAAGCGGTGCGGCTTCGTAGCTTATCAAAGTCGTACTAAAACATTTTTTGACAGATTTTTGAGTGCTGTGTTCCACATAAAATCGGTTCAAGGTCAGTAAGCACAACCAGAATTCATACATAAGGCGTACTGGATTATAAGGCGCACTGTCGATTTTTGAGCAAATTAAAGGATTTAAAATGCGCCTTATAGGAATAGGAATAGAACAATAGGAAACTATTATTTTCTCTGTACAATAAAACACGAACGTTTTTGGGCATTTTACCTTGAAAAATACCTAAATATCTAATCAAATCAAAATATAGAGTAAAATGTTTTATTTGATTGCACGAACTGATGTTCTTTAGAAAAGGAGGACATTTAGTCTGCTGTGTTGGAAGTCTTATATAAATCGGAGAGTGCCATAGACTATTAATGATTATATTTTCATAAAGATTTTACTGAGTCTGCTGTAATTATTTTATGATTCTTTTCTGATTTATTGATAATAATTTTATATACTTTTATATCTTACATTGCTATATAATACAGAGACCTACAAGGCTTCATCCATTCATACCTACTTGTGTTTGTGGGTTAAATGACTTGTTGCCTGTCTAGCATAATTCATTATGGGTTTAGTTTTGGGTAACTTAAACTATTTCTTAACTAAGTAAGCCCCAAGTATGTATTTTTTTAAAACTAATTCTATTGTCCCATTTTTGATTCTGTGTATAAATAATACAGTCTGCACTTCAGTCAATTATTATTATTGTACTGCCCAGTTTTTTGCATTTAATACACAGTTATTCCATGTTTGTTCCATTTTGTCAGGTTATGTTACTTTAGGTGTTTTAGGTGTTAGAATAGCAAAGCTATAACATCATGATTAAAGTGGATAGCTGTGTTATTAAATTATCACTGTGGTAGCAGTGGTAGGATTTCCAGCTGTCTTAATGATTCACAACAAGAGTGAGTAATCACTCCAAATATGTTACGCAAGACAAACAGTGACTAATGACTGGATTTAAATATCAGAATTAGCAATATTTAATTGGAGTTGTACTTTCTTTGTTTTCTTTTTTTTTTGTACTCACCCCTGCTGAAAGTGTTATAATTACAGCTATTCACTACTTTTGTTATTTAAAACAAATGACAAGAATATGAAAACTCATTATCAACTATTCACACCATCATTTCAGCTGTCCTAACAGACACGCTGACGCATCTGCACATATGTCATGCACTCATTTGCTATTATCAGTTCATCAGTACATCTCAGGATATTTACATCCATGGCATCAGCTCTATTAGATGCACTCTCATGTAGCTCATATGCTATTAATTATTTAAAATCTCTTTCGTTAATTGTAGGGACACTACTTTTTAATCACAGGAGAGGGTCCAGGGGGAGGTTTGTGACCCGTTATCCTTTATTCATCTTATCTTTAGTTTAATTTGTGATGTTCTGATGTGCTATCACTATTTGTGCATTGTAAAAGGCAGAAGTTGCTCTGCCACTGATCATTTTCTTCTCAAGTTCAAAGTGTTTAGCTAAGTTATTGTTAGAGCGCAAGTGGTGATTTGCAAGGGCCGTGTTCCTTAATGGTTCTTTTCATGGTCCGTGTGTCACATCTTGAAGGCCTGGCTTTATTTGAGCCATTATAGTTTGTGCAATCTCCACATAATAAAGTGTCATGTTAATCCCTCTCAACCCTTTTCACGCCCGAGTGTGAATCATAGTTCACTTCCAGTTCTCCTCTCTCTTTTTTGTCTCTTTTGTTGCTGCCCGCTGTGAACTGATGGTATAGCCTCTCCGTTTGGTTCCACTCATGTCCTTCTGTCCCTCCAATTGGTCCCATGAGTTCCCAGAGGTGACAGGCAACAAATGAAGGCACTCATTCTTACGTCAGCAAGAGCAAAGCCATGAATTTTTAATCTGCTCTGACACTATTCTGTCTCTCTCGGTCTGTGTCTTACTGTCTGTCTCTCTGTTTTTTTTTTATTTCTTTATTTTTTTGTTTCCATCAACATCCTGTCCACTGGCCACAGTTTGATTTACACCCAGCTGAGAGGCATTACACCTGGGACCACAAACCTCAAGTGTTCTCCCTGCCCCTGCGCTTGTGCGTTGCTGTGTGTTTTTGCGTGTGCAAACAGGAGACACCTCTACAATGTAGTCGTGCTTCAGGGGTTCGCAGCTTGTGACACATGTGTGGGGGTGGGGTGGATAGGAGGGGGTCAGTTATTCACTGACCTTCAGCCATTAGCAAAAGGCTCGTTTGCTCACACACGTATTGTCCACTGCATGAAACTAATAGCGCTATTACTGAAGTCCTCTGGTTGTTGCCTGACAACAGTCTCTTGTGTGAACAGATCACTGGGTTCATCAATAAGACACTTGGTGGATATTTAGCATTGTTGGCTGAGAAAATGAATGAATCCCTTAGAGGAAGTAAGTGCATCTGCTTTGCCGATGCTTTTTGATGACACAAAAATTGTTATCATAGCCATCTTGATGTAATGAAAGGTCCCGCAATTAATGTTGATATTTAAACTGTTTTAGTGAAAGTTTTATTTCACTAAGGGCAGATTAAATATTCACCTAAATATATGATTATCTACTAACATTTTCAGTTTGTGAGACTCCCTTGCTTTCAGATAGAAGAGAAGAGATGAGAAATGGTTATGTATATAAATGTAAACAACAACAACAACAACAAAATGTTTCAGAAATATCCTAAAGTTACTGTAGCAGTGATTTAACACATATCTGACAAACACAATCAGAACAAAGACAGCAATCTCATTGGTGTTTATCATTACACAATTCTATTTTTAGCCTCATCCATGCCCGGGGCAACTAGTCATTTATTTATTATGTTGATCACTTAACCAGATTTATAAATGCAATAACATGCCCCTGGTTCGCACATGTGTGGGGACACATAATGGGAATCATTACTCTCCTGCTCAGTGCTACATTCTAATAGGGCATTAGTATGCTCTTAGTGGCACTTTTGGTCGTAAAACACTCTCTCCTTCAGAGCAGAATAACTGCTGCTGGGTCTGTTCTTGATTCCGTCCCTTTTCTCCCGTCGTTATGTCACATCACCTCTTTGGCTTGGTGAACTCTTTGTTGCTCCCTCTCTCCTTCCCTTCCTTATGTTTTCTCTTCTTGTGCTTGAAGATGGTGAATTAGCTCCAGCCTTCAACAGGGATCCTCCTGTAATGAAGCCTTTGTGTTTGTACTGTGAGCCGGCACCGTTTCGAAATTGAATTGGATGTTCTCTCCCCGCTCTGTTCCTCTTACCTTCCTGCTCCCAACATGGTTCGGGCTTTCTCCATTATCTCTCGCATTGCTTGTCACAATGCTCACACATTGTGTGCCTCAATATGCAGGCATGTTTTTTGAACGCATGCAAACGCTCCTAGGCACACGTTTAAGTCCCATCACCTGGTTTCATATTATGCTGCTCACACAAGCACACATATATACACACATACAGCAGGAGCATTCCACAGTATGAATTGTAAGAGTTATAAGGTATATCCAGTTAGACATGCACATAATTCTTACTGTATTTCTCTGGTAAAGGGGAGCTCTTGTTTAAGTTCACTGATGTCGCAGTTGACTCGTTGCTTTTTTTCACAATTTAGCTGGAACTTGGAAGAAGTCACACACAGTAGATGGCCTGGCAAGAATGTGAAGGAGGGAGTTTGGGGGGATCACTGCAGGAGATTGATAAAGAAATAACATGTGAAGAAAGATGTATGCTTTAATATTCAGCTACAGACAATATAGTGAACCCATCTTATCCATGTCCTCAAAGCACTCAGTTTTTAGAAAATATTATGGTAATAAATGAGATAAATGTACCTCGCTTCTTACAAACATTTAAAAGATTAAGAGTCTGGATCATGAAGTGAGTGAGTAAAGTAAGTTTATTCTGTACTCTCAGTCTGACCGCACCCATCTTTTAACACGACCTTCATCTCCATGAGTACATTCTGACATGAAACATTTAAACACATGCATGAACACACTCACAATATGAGAAATGAAGAATATTCTCTGTTCTCATCAGATCTCTCCTCAGGTAAAACAAGGCAAGAGGTCATTCATGTACCAGAAAGAAGAAGAAACATTCATTTCATCAGATTCTCCACATCCAGTTTTTAAAATTTTTTTTTTACAAAACTTGCAAATCAGTAAAGACAATGTGAGCAACTTGGGCTACTGGTTATACCGGTCCACAGTAAATGAAACTTAATATGCAAATCACTTATATGGCTGCGAATTGTTGTCACTTTAGATTCAAAGTTTTCACAATGTTTCAGCTTTTTTCTTTTTTTACCCAAACATAAAGCAACTTTACAAAAATCCACTAGCTTAGCCTCTGAGCCATCATGTCACATATCTACTAAATGCCTTCCTAAACTCTCTTTGACAATGACACTTTATGTAAGGCTTATAGAAGAAGGCTGCAAACATGACATTTTATGCTCACTGTTTGACTGTTTGCCTTTGCGAAAATATGATGTTGAACGGAAAAGTCCTGCTGCAAAAGATGCACAGGCAGCATTGGAAGATGGGTCCCCTGTATATGTTTGATTGAAGAGGCCAGGAAATCCATCAAGTCTGGGGTTTTTTTGTTTGCTTTTTTTATGGTCAAAAGACATACTCTAAATGTACTCTGGAGATTGCAGTCAGGCATTGGAACAAAACTTGTATTCATACGTCATTTCATAAATCATTAGTTTTTTTAATTATGTTTGGGTTTTGCTTTGAGTCTGTATCAACTAATAAAATACATTAATAAATACATTAATAAAATGAAAATGTGTGTTAAAGTACACATAACTCGTCATTACCTCTCGGCATTGGTACCAGCTTTATTTCATACACACTGATATTACTATAATTACTTGATAGTAGACACTAACTGCTATTTATATGTTTAATATGTACAACCTCTAAGGCGTACAAATAATACATGTAGGTTTTTTTTGTTTGTTTTGTTCTGTTTTCCTGCTTCCGCTGTTTTTTTATGTAATGAAATGTCTTATGTAAATAAAATTGCCATCGTCATATTTGGCTTTGTTCTGTAAGTTTATGCTCAGAAGAAGTTGCCTAGTTTTATTGCCTAAAATAAAATATCATGATAACTCTAAGTCGAAACATTTCACTGGCTGAAAACAATTAAGGTTTTAAACCTTGTTAAGAGTTTCTTATTTCTTCACATTTTAAATGATTATTAACTGTCTTTTTAATAACATTTCAATTAGTTTCCATGGAAACTTCAGAGCTAAATTACAAAACACATACCAATGTAAATGTAATGACAAAATACAAAGCATTCTACCCTTCCTACATATAGCGCATCATCATTACTTTATGCATCCAGCCAAACTCTCTTACTAAATTTAATTTCATGTTTGGCACAACAGAAGATTTCTGAGACACTGACTGCTCTCACTGAGCTCAACTCTGTAGTCGATACACTGAAAGATTGACTAATGTAAGGAAAAGCTTAATGTTAAATGAATGCAGGTAAACAAACACACAAGCTCACGCCAATGAGCCAATTCATTACCAATGCACTGCGCATAACAACCACCAGTATGCCAGCAATCACTAGGCTTGTATATTAACTTCATCTTAGAACAACATGATCATCACCATTTGAAATGACTGAACAAACTCACCTGAGAAAACATTCACACCTCCTCCTAGATGGACAGATTTTACAAGGTCACTGTCAGTCCATATGGGTAGTCGGTTTTGTATTGATCATTGTCCTTTAGCTTTTCCACTTGGTTTCGGCAATAAATTGTGAGGCACTGAGAGGTTTCAATTGGCCTCAGAGGCAGCCGGTGTAATATTATTTTATAGCAAGGGTCATAAATTATCCTGTCTGTAATATCCCCACTGAGGCTGTTGGTAGGATGATGCAGTTTGTCTTGCAAGTTCAGGTTGGATGCTCAAAAATTTCACTCTCCACTGTGCAAGCTTTTGTTCAAAGGGGGGAGTGAGCATTAGCTTACATAATCAAATCCCCCCTTTGTCCCCTACCACAAAAAATATAGAAATCAGTGATTTTTAAAATAAAAAACCCACCCTGTGTCTTATTATCTGTACCCTTTTTTAACAGCTTCCCATGCATGTCCATGTATGTTCACACACACAAAGCTGTGTGTCACCTTATATCTTTTCATACCAAATTCTTGGCACATTTTTTTTTTGTCCTGAGTCACAAAGCGACATGGCACGCCTGTGCATGTTCCCGCGCTTTCACATTTAGAGCTGAACTAAAGGAGAACTGAATCAGTGTTTTCAGAGCAGTGTCACTTCCATTTTTCATCAGTTATTCTTGGTGGTTTCCTTCATAGCTCCTCAAAAGACAAGAAAAAAAGAAGTGGGTAGGGGCAGAACTGATGCTGAACTAGCACACTTGAACTGGACTATGTACTGCTTGGCGAGAAGTCTTTGTAGCACACATCTTTTTAACTATATTACCCAGATCAATATGCCAAGTGTAGTGAGTGAATTGAGAGGCCAGTAATGAGCTCAGCGAGCCTACAAGGCCTGTGAAATTAAACACATTGCTCACCTGCTGCAGATATTGGTGAGCCTTGACTCATAGTTATCATATCGGCGCACCGAGATCCGTGGAGCTCTTTTAGCTGGAATGTTGAGTGAGATGTCCTGGCTCTGGTTTATTACCTCTGCCTGTCCCCAGGTCTCTACTGTGCATGTGTTTCATTCTTCTGATTTGTGTGCAGCATCAGTGATACAGTAGCTTGGATACTGAAAAGTCAATTTCATGTACAAATCTGCAGCTGTGGTTGTTAGAATTTTAGAGTTTGTCCTAAGAAGGTCTTGAAGTCAACAAAAAAGAAGGTGACTTCAAACAGGTTCTTTTAAATAAACTGTTGTGAATTTTATATCGTTTTTATAATAGCCATAGTCAACCTACAGTGACTTATCTTGACAAAAGGACTACACTTTAGAGCTTCATTATAACCTCACCTTTGTCTGTGTGAATAACACAGCGATGTATCACAGAGCCTCTTTGGTCTGTGTTTTAATTGTGGTTACATAACAGGACTGTCTTATATCAAAGGCTTCTATGCACAGCTCTATTCACCTCCCTTTCACTTAAAAAATGTCCTCAGTTAGACAGCTGCCTTATGGGTACATGGAAACTGAGGGAGGTCGGGAGGTTGGCGTCTTAAAATATAGGGCAGACTTCCTAATAAGGTGCAAATATCAGGCCTGTGGCACGAGAGAAGCAAATTGCTTTTTGACAGTATATTTAAGATGGTAATCGACTGTCATTTAACACAGCCAATTCTCTCTGAATTGCCACGTGTGCCTGAGAGTTCCCACCCCTCCCTCTGTCTCTATCTCACTTTTACTATCAGCTGTCCCTCTCATTTCTTCTGTCCTTTACATCCATAATTCATTGATGAGAACTGAACCCCACGCCCCCACCCCTGCTACCCACCACCCAAACCCTGCCTAATAAATGAAATTCAGTGTTATTAGATTTTAGCTTATATTATAGGTTATAGCTTAGATATAGATAGATATAGATAACTAATTACCTCGTCTACTCTCACATACCCACATTTTACAATTGCTGATTCTTATTGCTACAGATGAGAGCATATACCTGTTCAGCTGCTGCTGATATGCTTCTTGTCACTGGCTACTCAAGAATCTGAAATGGCCTCTAATTGTGCCAGTCGTTGCCCCAATTATCACGCAGGAAGGATGAGGTTGCAATCGTACACAGTTGCTAATGGTTCCCTTTATTGTTGGTGCAATTTTCTAGTGGCAATGTTAGCATCATAATGATGCTGATGTTACGAATGATGCTGTTGAAATGCAATCACACTTTTAGTTTAAATATGCACAAGTAAGATTCCAAATTTTTATTAAACTTTTATTTAGTTAGTTCGTTTTTGGAAATAAACTTGGTATATGGCCAAAAAACACAAGGTGTGTAAATTCATGGCCCACATTTATCTGTTAATCTTAACTATAGTTCTGCTGCTTACATAAGCTGAACCTTTAGCTGTTGCTATAGGAACAGAATAATGCCATTGCTGTTTGTCATTTTTAAGAAAGAAAAACTGAACATGTGCACAATGTCCACTCATTTACCATTTAAATGTCCATTTACAAATCCTATCAGGTGGACACTTTCAGTTCCCTCCTTCCTAAACAAACATGCCAAATCTTTTTTCTTTCTAAAATTATTTCCCCTCGTCTAAAGAGGAGGAAGGAGCAAATGAACATATGTGTATGTGTAAAGAGGTCAGAGTTGAATAATGATGAGTAAGCAGGCATTTGCAGAAACACTGGCTGGTTGCATGACTGTGAAGTGAGTTCTCCCTTCATTGTGTTTCCCCCCCCTTTCACCCTCTCAAGCCTTTCTTTGGTTTGCCTTCCAACCCACTCTGTCTTGCTGTGTCCCAACTCATGCCACCACCACCATCCCCATCCGTCTCTCTCTCTCTCTCTCTGTCTCCAGATAAGGTCAGTAGAGCTGCAGGCTGCTGGGCTGGTTAATTGGAACAGTAGAGTCTTGAGGCCTGGCCAGTGAGCCTTGTGCTTCCCACCAAAACATCTCCAGGCACCAAGACAACCACACACATGCTTCAGGATACACACACACACACACACACACTCATGCACACAAAGTTATTCGCTCAGATTCTGTCAAGCCCCCAGCAAACATTTTACATTGCACGAATTCAAAGCAGCTTAGATCTTGTGAACAGGTAGGATTCAGTATTTTACTCAAAGAAACTAAAAGAAGAACAGTGTACTTACAAATCTAACAACCTGTGCAGTGTAAAATAGTTTAAATAGCCTGAGCTACCTTTGTTTGTTTGTAAGAACCTATCCATGCATTTAGCACCAGTTAGTGATCTGAAATTCACTTGTGTGCCATATGAACAGATGCCGTAATTTACCCTTCTGGAAAATTAAAAGAAAAACTTAATTGTTACCCTCTTTATTTAAATGCCACACAATTTCCATGCAACACAAGTGATAACATGACAGAGTGTAACCCACAGTAGTGTCCACATCTTAAGTCTACATGCTCTTACACTTCTTGAAATGTTAGAAATAGGTGAAACCAAATTGTAATTGGTGATGGATGGTTGTGACCAAGGCAGGGAGGGTTAGGCATGATAGAAGATGAAAGGCATAATAAGGAGGTCAGTGTCAAATGAGGGAGGAAAAAAGGGAACAGGTGAATTCCTTCTTTCAGTTCCTTTAATCAGTGCTTGCTTATTTTTCAGAGAGCTTTGCATTGCAAAAGAACAACATCACACTCAAACTATTGCCAGCGGAGGCTTTTCACAATAAGCAAGTTGTCTTTTTTCCACAAAGAATTGTTCAAACTCAGAGACAATTCAGACGACCACATGCCTATTTTGATATTTTAAAAAAAAACTGAATATGACTCAATAAATGAATTGACTAAAAACACTATAAGAGAACAATAATGAATATGAGACTAATATTGATACTATGGTATGATTATCAGTACATAAACTCTGAAACAGCATAATTGCAGGCTTAGAGTCTGCTCTGCTATTTATGTGCTTTATGCTTAGTCTCTATCTCTCTCCCTTTAATGGCATTTTTTTCTTTTTTTTGGCTTGATTGATTGATTGGCTTGATTTTTCATCTCAAGAGGACATTTTATCTTTTAACTGATATGCGATCAGCAAGAATAGCTGATAACCCCTCCTACACAGTACTGCCTTTAAAAAGCTTTCATTTTTGACATTGGTGATTACTGAGTGACCTAATGAAAAGATTTTGGTGGTCTGTGTGGAATAAAAGATGGTGTGGAATTTACAGACTTATCTCTCAGTAGAGGCCGATATTTGCTATTTGCTGATATATATTGGCATTCATGGTCGTTGATAAATGAAAAAAAAAAGTTAAGAGAAGACGAAAGAAGCACCCTTCATTCATGTTATCAGTGTTCATGCTGCACAGTTTGTTGTACTCTCCAACTTCCCTGTTGACAACATGTGCTCGGGACACCGTAAACACAACAACCAGTTGATCTGAGCAGAGTAAGGCAGAGGGTAAATTACTAATCCACAAATTGTTTGAACAATAAAATGAGATTATTTTTAAACTGCATTGTCATATTATCGTACTAAGGACTCATAAATAACTATCCATTCATGTGCTTCTGCTTACTCAGTTCAGGGTTTCGGGGGAACTGGAACCTATCCTAGCCACTGAAAGGCAAAAGGTACAAACTAGACAAACTGCCACATTGTTGCAGAGTCAACACAGAGATAAAGACAACCAGTCACACTCACATTCACACCTGGGGCCAATTTAGAATCACCAATTAATCTAACCCCACTAACAGCATCTCTTTTGAGTGTGGGAAGAAGCCTGAGTATGATGCAGAGAATATGAAAGCTCTACACAGAAAAGCCCTGGAGGGATTAATCTGAGCCCAAGACCTTCTTGCTATGAGGCAACGGTGCTAACCACAGCACCACCATGCTTGCCATCATAATTAACTACACAAAACAAATTTAAGGGAACTCTGTGTATGTTTCATCTGTCTGGAAGAAAAGAAAAACATCAGCTGATGTATTGGATTTTTGAATCAACACTGTCAGTATCAGTTTTAAACATCCTTTATTGGTTGGGCACTTATCTTTCTATTTCTATTACGATGTTACGTTGTATATGTGTGTATGTTTCACAATGCCCTGTCAAAATGTAAATATTTGTGACCACAGGAAGAATAACTGCTATCCTGCTAATGTGGATCTCAATAAACTAAACTAAACTAAACTAAACCCTCTATAACTGCCTTCTCTTTTCAACCTTACAGCATTTTAGTTTGCAGAGCAAATTCATCTCTTGTCCATGATTCAGCCTGTCAAAGTGTCACAGCAAAAGGAGCAACAAGGAGTCCCACTAAAGTCATTATGAATCTGGCTGTTACAGAGCTAACAGCAAGGCTAAAGCCCTTGATCTCTTTCATTAGCATCTTCTTATCAAGGCTAAACGCAGTTAGCACTAACAGCCAGAGCTAGTCACTAGTGGCTTAAAGCTGACGAGACTGATCAAACTCAGTAGCCTGATGTTGAATAAAGAGCTACACACCTCTGTTAGTTCACACGACTCACGTGACTGAAAGGGGTGTGTTGAGCATGTGCTATACAGATTCCATTATTTTCTCTGTATCGAGCAATCATTTTGTTCTAAATTTTGCCACCAAGGTCACCAAAGGGGTTTTATATTAAAACACAGAGTATGTATGATACGCTGACTGTCTGATTGATGTCTGGCCAGCTCTAGTTCAATTTACAGCTTCCTTAGAAATGTCTCACTCAATGTCTCCAATGAAATGCAGCCCTCCCTTTTCTCCATCTTTCTTCCTTCCCCTTTAATTTTTTAAACGACTTGACGCCAGCCATCTCTTCCTATGATTCTCTTTGCTGTTCCTTCTCATACTAAATCCTTGTGTTCCCACTTGACCAGGAATATTAAAAGTGGCTCAGCGTGCCTCTCTGGTTAATTAGAGCACAGCAGTGGCAGCAACAGCTTCATGCTGACGGATGGTACACTGCTGAGCTTCTCACAGGCCAGGATTAATGGCTCCTGCCTGACTATGATACGCTGTGTGTGTATTTGCTTATATGTAGAAGCTGTGTGTATGTGATGCATAGTGCACAGGAATAGTATTAGTTTATGTAAGTGTTTTACTTTACATGATTTTATTATATACATTTTTCATAAGCTTTAGCTGTATAGTACTTAAAAATATGTTTTAAGTGTCCTGTTGACAGTTCTGAAGAAAGTGTCGTACTGAAGATGAACAAAAATTGTAAAAAATCCACAGCACTGAACTCTGTGCATGAGGAGGAAGTTGAAAGCCTGGCACAGTTCCACACAACAGGTGCACAGTAAAAAACCGAGTGTCAAGTTTCAGATAACATTTGGTCCCACTCAAAATTAGAGTAAAATTTACTCTATAGCCAGTGTTAACTTTTCAGTGTTAATTCTACTCAATGTAGTGTCAAAATTAACAACAAAATGTGTAAAAATATTTAACACTGAGGGTTATTCACACTGTTCAGAGTAATAATTACACTTTATAGAGCTATTTTTACTCCAAATTTAACTGTAATATTTCATTTTTATTTCTCTGTAGTGTTATTTTTTTCATATTCATCATATGATGCTACATTATTTATTAGCTGTGATCCATCCTATATTATGGAAATAACAACAAACATACAGGTTACAGTAACAGCATTTATTATGTGTCTCATTCAGTGTCACTTGATTAACGTAACAAACCCTTACAATTCACAGACAGATTGGCATACAGTACTATGAATCTCACCAGAGAAAGCAATATTACGTTTCCCCATTATCAATATTGTAAATAGTTGTTTTCAGAAAAGTGAAAAAGTTTGTCAGGGATGAACTGTTTGACGTACCAAAGACATAATGGGCCTTAAAGAGTTCATCAAGGGCTCCTACTGAACCTGCCACTTTACAGGGAAGTGGATGCTTGTCAATTACAATGTAGAAGGCACGAATGCTGCTTCTTGTGGGTCCCTGAGCAAGAATATAAGGCTGACTGCTTTGGGTGATGTTGTCTAGA
>VUQG01000749.1:0-17634 GCA_015106755.1 Etia nguti | reverse complement strand
TGTTGTTGATGAGACTTTGTAGAAAGCAGCTGGTCTGAGTGATGTGATCAGAGTGCAGTAGATAATGTCTGACAGCAGTTTGAAGAGGAAATGGATTCTGTTCTGTTCTTCACTCATCACCTACCTGACAGCTGACACCTCACACCTGTTTCTCACCTGCAGGTCAGCCTGGAGGACACACAGAGGATGGCTTCAGAACCCCCTGTAATGATAGCTTTTCTGATGGGTTTTCTTTTGCCATTTGAAATTCTTTCAGATTCAAAATCTTTCTCTCTCTCCCTTTATAATGGGAATGATCAATTAATTTTTTTTTTTCTTTCTGATGTATCTGGTGCTGACCTGTTTGGTTTTTATAGAGTTAGTATAATGGTAAAATGCAAAAAAAAAAATGTAAAATCTAATTTCTTTGTGGTTGGGTTTTGTGGTGGTAAAATATTTTTTTTTTTTTTTTTTTTTTTTTTGGCACACAATGAGAAGAAAATGAAAAAGTGCTGACTGCCCAGAGTATAAACTGTCTGCTGCTGAAAACATAGTGTTAACTCTTCTTCTGCACAGACAGCATGCTAACACAAAGCTAGTAAAGTACCCAGAGTAAAGTTAAAGCTGACTCAGTAGGTGGCACAATCAATGATGAGCAGTGAAGTATATAAGCACTGTAGCCTCCATTTTTACCCAGACTTGTTTCTACAGGGGAAAAACTTTGATGTTATCTTTGGACATGAGGCTCTAACCTTCAGAATGAACCAGAGACCAAAGTGAACGAGGCACGATCCGCAAAGAAAGTAGGAAGAAAAAGTCAGAGCAAATCCTCAGAAAACAGGACGTGACGTTGTCTGTTCTTCCATTCAACCAAAAATTCAAACAGTTCCTACTAAACAAAGAAGTTTGTGACTCTCTGCCATAATAACTGACTAGATCATTTTGGATGCTTATAGTTAGGTTGTCCTAGCAATTACAAGTATTCATCTTCTTTTGGCTGCTACACGATCATCTGCCTCCATCTGGACCTTTATCAGTCAGGTATGGAATTATTCTCATCTGCATAAAGATTTGGCAAAAAGTTCGTGCTGGATGTCCTTCCTGATGCTGCAAACCTGCCCATTTATTCAGGCTTGGGACTGGCCAAATGAGTACAATGGCTTGTGCTCCCTCTCACTCCACCCCCATGTTCCTTGCAATAGGAAATACCAGATGCAAAAGTTTCTTTGAAATGTTCAGATTTCAATATTAGATTGTGAGCTGAAACATCAGAGCAACATCAGCCAGTCCTGCGATGAACAACAGTTTCAAAATGAAGTGTTAAGCTGGCTGAATGTGTGGTTATTGAGTTGTTTTTGGACCGTAGCCTGGTTGTGTGTATCTTGGCAAATCTGCGCGAGGGGAAGCCCTTTGTGAAAGTGATTTGTACTTCCTGTTATCACCATACAGACAATTACCTGGATTTACTGAAAGTCGATATAAATGATAATGATCCCATGTTATATCATATTATACATGTTGCAGCATAAAACTGTTTCATCACTTTGTATCTGAATAACTGTGATTTGTTTAGATCAGAATCATGTTGCTGGTTTGCAGATCTTTCCAACCTTTGACAGGAAGGATTAAATGGTCAGACATTGTTAACAGTGTGCTGGAATGAATATATCACTGACAACTGGCTGCATCATGTCCTTTAACAACGTCTGAATGTGTTCGCTTTCAGAATGTCTGGGTATGGATTTATGTGTCTAGCTTTCTGACATTTCCTTTTGCTTTACGTTGGCTCATCTGATACTGAGCACAGTTGAGAAGTCACTTGCTGAATTAAACTATGTTAAATAGGTTAACAGGTGCTGATAAAGGCACAGAAACATTTTTTATATCCTTTGTACTGTAACAGGAACTCAGCGGGGTGCACTGTATGTCTCCATGTCCTTTATGACCTGTGAATGGGTGTATGTGTGGGTGCTTTCTGTCTGATATCTGCTGTTGACCATGTGGGTGGATGGATACGTGATGTGTATCAGCAGTGACTGTTTGTGCAGAGAGGTCTTCCTCTAAAAAGCTCGCTGCCAAAGGATGAAGCACAAGTCTGGGAATACCTTTTCTCCAAGATCAATAAACAGCTTAACCAAGTATTTCACAGTGTGCTCCTGGGGGAATGTGAGCCACTGCACGCAGTGCAGGACCAGGTCCTCTTTTAAATCCTTCAGCTTCCTCTTAAGTAGGAGAATTGATATACAGCTACGAGATCTCCATTCATTTGTGAGGTCATTTATATCATTATTGCTTTTCTCGTGCGTGGGAAGGGCGAGGCAGTCCCCTTCCAAGCAAATGGACTTCACGGAGTTGAGGAAATTGAATGGATATATTCAGTGAAATGTGTGCGACAGGAGGAAATATCAGACCAAGAAAAGCTAAAATTTCCTCTGGGGCTTCATTGTGTTTGGATTTGTTGCACCAAGCAGAAAGTTTTATGACATACAATGAATACACAATATCCTACCTGCACTGAAGTCAGCAATAAAGGTATTGTGCGTGCGTGTGTGTGCGGCTTCATACGACATCTACTTCTGCTATTCCTGTAGTAGACGAGGCTGAAGCACAGAGTTCAGCAGGAAAAAAAAAAAGCCCAATCTTTTCACAAGGTTTGTTTTATACTAGCAGGTTATAATTTAGACGGGCGAATTAGACCCAGGAGCTGACAGGTGCTCCTAATGCACTGCTAATGGCGAAGCGGAGTGCCAGTTTGCAATTTTCTCCCACTGACTGATGACTGGATTCCACTCCCCATCTGAGTGTCCTCAGGTATCTCTTTCTGGAGATATTCATAAACAAATTTGTGGAGGAGTAAGAAGACTGAGCTTCTGTTAAGATGCATGTTGGGATTCTCCATATTTAAATGCACCTACTAAATGAGTTCTGGTCCACTTTCTTACCTTTTCCAATAACCTGGTTATTACAAACGGATCCCCAAACCCCTGCACTCTGCAAATTAAAGACCCTTTCTTTCACCAGAGTCTACGATATTCAAATGGTTGTCAAATATGTCTCCTAGGATAGCCGGAGACCTGAAGGATTTTTTAACGGTCGAGGTGTTTAGTGAAAGCCAAAAAATAGATTACAGCATCTGTAATTGATGATTATGCTCTAACAGACTTTAAATACCTTGTGGATTGAACTGTTTTTAATAATGCTCAGTGTGAAGCAACTTTCAGTGGGATTCCCAGAAAGATTCAATAAGTATACAATAATCATGATAAATGGCACTTTGAAGTTGTTTGACTTCATTTGCCCCTCCTCAGGAGGAGGCACACTTAACACCTTGTATAAGGAGTGAGTGTAGGCAATGACAAAGGACCTGGGGAAAAAAAAGTTGATGAACAAAGTACTTCAGGAGTCCTGAAAGTACCAAGTGATTCTTTATTCCTAATCCATAAATGACCAGCTTGGCCTATTAGGAGATGATTTAAAGTGGAGACCTCTCGACCCTGAAGACAGTTCATAATCACTGCAAAATCATTAAAGGGTGTGTGAAGCATGGCAGATAGATAACAAGCTCTGATTCCTCTCCCATTACAGCTGGCCTGGGTCCCAAAAGTGGTCCCACTACACAGGCTGCTTCACAGGCATTTGGAGGCCGAGGGTGACTTTGAAAGAGTGCTCAACAAAGCCTTTGCCTTTACATGCAGGGGAGCGTGCCTTCGGTTGTGCACCAAAAGCGCAATTTATAATCTGTCTGACAACTTCCCCCCAGCCGGCGCAAAAACGCATCACTCATAGTGGCTGCGCTTTGCATATTGCGAGTCAAAAGCGTTTAATGGTGAGATGTAACTTCCCTCTCTTTCCATTGATCATGTGGCAGGCTGCGACTCCCATGAGCTGTGTGCATTAAGGCCAGTGACAAGCGGAAAACATTACAAATGAGCTTTAGCAAATTTGCAAGGCAGTGTCACCTCTTTGATGTATAGATAAGTGGTTGCCGACTTTTTCCCTCCTTCCGCTAGTCTGCTTCACTCTCTCCGGTTAGTCCCCCCTCCCTTTCCATCCATCTCCACCTCTCTTCTTCTTCTCCTCTTCTGCTTTTGGATTAAACAAAACTGATGCCTGTGAAAAGTCCCCGTGATGAACGCATCGTCGTTCTGATGAGGCTGAGGGTGAGCGTGTCATAAATCATGCCCTCGAGAGCGAGGCAGCGGGGGGAAATTGTACTATGATAAACACTGAGAGGTGGAATGAGCAATAGTTTTGTCACAATACGGAGGCGCCCACATCCCCCTTCCCTGTGAAATGTGGCTTTGTGATTGAGCCTGGGCAGGGGATGAGCCGAGAGCTGTAATTCAGGCAGCTACAGCCGAGGAAGGTTTTTGAAGCCACATGCATCCGTGACACAAAAGCGAATGATAAATTGTTATCCAAGCTGCGAATCTTATTCTTTTTTCACTGCTCTGCCAGACTTGGTAGACAAGTAATTGAGAGAGAACATGCAAACAAAGCTAATGATTTTCCTCCCACTTTACATTTCTTTCCCTGAGGCTCTTGTCTGCGAAGCTGAGCTCATACATCTTTCACTAAGTACAGCTTGGTGTCTCCTGACCCCCCTCGCACATTTTGAGGCAGGGAGAGTTAAAATGTCTACTTTTCCCTGACAAAAATAGAAGTCAGTGTCTCCTCCACTGATGATTTCATACTGTCTGGACCCTTTTTTGCTGAGGATGAGTTTGGTGTTGTGGATGCCTGGGGGGTATTTTTCTTCAGATAAAAAGGGTATTTACAGTTAGTGAAAGGACCAAAAATTCCTACAAAAATAACTGTAGTGTGTAACCTATGGGGTGCTAGGGCTCGTGTATATCAAGTGTGTTCTTTCAGAAACAGGACTGAGCTACCACTACTTAAAGATGGGGATTGGCTCATTGACTGGATGTAGTTGGTTGCTACAGCCTCTGGGTCTGAAAAGTAAGGCCAAAGTGAAGAATCGAGGTGGTCGGATTGATTCAAATATCGATACTCTCGATAACCCTGGTATTGGTAATGGATCAGTGGATCCTCTAAGTTCACTATCTAGCCCACAGATTTGTGTTAAACAAATTTTTTCGGGAAATGAACTTGCACTTTGTCTGAACCTTTTTGTGCTGACCGTCACGTCTATTTAATTATTAGCTTATAGCACAATTAAAAAGAGGTTAAGTCTTTTAGAGACGGGCACATTTACATTCTACGTCTCCAATAAACCTAATTTGAATATACATATATTTTTAAATAAATACTGTGGAAAGTAAAAATCACAGTGATTTAGTGGTCGTTAAAACGTATTCAGAATTTGCTAATTGATGAGAATTCATCTCATAAGTCACGGTACACTGCTTTCACTAGATAAGCTGCCTTCATATGTTAAAAGTCTCAGTATCAGTATTAATATCAGCAAAATTAGCCCTGTATTAACTTTGCAGTATCAGCACCAATAAACAAGTAGTTTAAACCTGCATTATTTGTGGTGGCCAGCAGCAAGGGCAACATTTGTCTGTGTGTATCTGCTTGTTAAGTCTGATGTCAGTCATTTCAATTCCCCAAAATAATCAAATACTGAGAGTTAAAAATGGTCAGATTATTTCGGTTGCAATAAAATCATCAGTGCAGATAATATCTGGGATTTTTTAATATCCCACTTTAACAAAACCATACCACTGCTTGAACATTCACATTGTGCTACTCTCATGCTAATGTATAAATCTTTGCATCCAAATACAACTGGTCCTCTTCATTCATTTCACTTAATTTAGTGCTGCTCTTAGAAGAAAAATAAAAATTATAAGTGTGTTTTTTACAATAATAAACTGTGCCAGCCACAAGGTTAAATCAACAGCGCATTGCTTTCACCTTTATCCTGTGCTATATTCTTATTAATTAGACAAGTACATTACATAGAAGCAAAATATACATTCTTTCACTCCATTCATTGTACATATGTTTTGTTCATTAAGTTCAACATTTTCCCGTAACCTTCATTACTCACACCAACGCACATCTTTGCCCAAATGGAATGAGATTACATCGGTGATTTCAGGGTTATCTTCGTAACCTGGATGGATATGCTGACATGCTGTGCAAGCGCCTTTTTATGGCCTTCTGTGTTGATGTTGTTTTTCTTGGCCTTCGTGTGTTAATTATACTGCACTTTGTAGTGTGTTTGCCTTGCGCCGCAGACACAACTCTGCAACACAGTCTGACTGTTCTTGGTTACCAAGACGATCTCGTCACCTTCTGCTGGCCCAGACATTTGAATTTTGTTGTATATTTGTCCTTTAAATGAGTGTTACTCATCCAGATCAGTCCAGGAAATTTCACATTTCACCATGAGGGGAACAGCTGTAGACAAAGTATATGTTATCCTGTCACGCAGTTATTTTTCTGCACTGTATGCCGAATGTGGCAGAGATCTCACAGCTGTTGAGTATCTTGATACAATTATTCACATCAAGTGCACAGGTGAGTGAGAAGAATGTACATTTAGCTAAAAGATGAACTTTTAATGGGGATGCTCCACAGTGTAAAAGTGAAAGCAGTGTGAGGTTGTTTTAACTTTGTGTTGAGTTTTGTACAGTTCTTAGATTTACATTTTTTTTAAGCACATGGTCAAGCTGGTGATTTAAGGAGTCCTTGATTTGCTGAAACTTTGTTTGCATTCTATTGGGGTGGATAGCAACAGAGCTGTGGTTAAACACACAGGGAAGATATAATTGTTCTCTCTCAAAGTTCATGTTGAGAGTCCCAGATCGGCAAAGACAAACGCCGTCCTATTGCAGGAAGAAAATGCAGATAAATCGACAAAACTTTAACCAAGAGAATATGTCTGAGCCCACCCACAACAAGAGATTAATCATTAATATGTTTCTGCACGGTTTGAATTACTCGTTATGAAAAGGTTCTGATCCTAAGCTAAATATCCATCCTGAAATCTAAGTGCCCCTGAGGGTGATTCTTTTCTGAAGCATTCAAATATTAGTTGTCCATGACACCCCGAGCACATAGTGTATGCTCGCTACACATAAATAGTGTTAATATAAAGCCTGCCAGGTTTGAGAAAGGTCGCATATTATTTTTGGGAGTGCTTGTTTCTATTGAATTAAAAAGGAAAAAACAACAACAACCATAAAGCATTGCAACACAAAAGACGACATCCTCAATCAGTGCAGTAGAAACTTGGATTCATGAATAGACTTAGTACAGCTTCACTTAACAGGCGGATAGACATCTGTGAGAAAATTACCCATCTTCTCACAGAATTTATGACCTCAGTCAACATTTTCCTGATGAGTTTATAGCCTCGATCACAAGTTTCAGACTAGATGATAAAGCACGGTATCCTTTAGGCCAGAACTAAATTGTAATTGACAGATTTTGACAGTATGAAGGCGGTCTGTCTCCAGTTTCTCATTTAGAGCCATCGCTCGCTCTTCACATCCAGTTCCAACAAGCTGAAGTGGTGATGACTTCACTAACAAATGGGCGATGTCACTTTGACTACATCCATATTTTACACAGTCTGAGTTGGACTTTTCATTTGAGATTACCAGCTCATTAACTTCATGCATAATGCAGCAGTTGTGAGGACTTGGCCCATGTCAAAGGTCACACTTGTTTTTTTGCATTGTTTTCTCTTCCATTTTAATTTAATACAACCCTCTCCTCTGCTTCCTGCCCTTGTGTGTTTTCCACCAGTGTGATTACTGCTCTACTTTAACAAGTGTCACCTGTGCTCAGCTGCCCTTCCCATTATGTACTTAGTCTTCCCTTCTTTCTCTGTCTGATTATATTTGTTCTTGCAAATTTCAAACACGCATAAACAGAGAAATATTCCACGAGGATGCAGAGTTAGCCCGTAATTGACCTAAGGGGTAACCCCTGTAGTGGTTCCAGTATTTAGAATGACTCACACATCTCCTGTTGTGTGCTATATGTGAGAAAGCGTTCTAACAGATCTACAGAACAAATTAATATACTCTCTAATAAGCTGGTAACTTCAAGTAAACATGGATACAGACAATAAAAAAAAAGAAGGCAGGACCAAATTTTGAAAATAAGCCAAAAGTAAATTTTTCAAAACTCTTCATCTCCAACAAAACATTTTTGATTCTTCTTGATAGTCAGCAGTCTGCAACTACTGTTTATTCAGTGATTTGACTATTTCATGTTTTAGAATCAGCCTCAAATCAGTTGCAACTGGGGCACTGAAGTCACATCCATGTATTAACCCGACTCTCAGCCGTTATTCCACAGAATCTCATATAAATCATTGCTCATTATTAACACCCCAGTGAGTATTACCCAGAATGAACTGATTATCCGTGACACTAAAATATTTCTATGACGTTAGTAGGCTTTGTATTCTTTGAATATCATTTTGTTATATTATAGTGACAGTGTGGGTGAGCAGAGGTTGTTTCATAAGCAGAAAGCCAGAGGCTTTCCTTGAAAACTGCTACAACACGCATAAACAACGTTTGCCGTGTCTGATAGTAAGACAGTTTTACATTCTGTATTACACAACATAATACACAATGTAAAACTGTATATTTGCATTAAATCTGCGCTCCTAGGCAGCTGCACTTGCAAGCTGTCTTGCAGAACAACATATTCTATATCATTCAATAAGCAGTCTGCTCATCTTTACCCACAGATGTCATATTTCATATCATTGCTTTCTGTCACTACTCCGGAGATTCCCAAACACAGTCTGTGTTACTGGTGCCATCATTGCGCTGACTGAAGAATCCAGCCACCGGTTCTTCTGGTTGTCTCAGGATAACCAAAAGGATCTCAGCTACGCACATGTAGTTTCATCACTTTGTCTATCTATATGGACGCTTTCTTAACTGTGGCAAGATAAACAGCAAGGCATATGAATACCTGCTGAACCAGGTTAATCAAAACTGCAGTTGCCATGATGAAACGTACGCACACATACACACAGAGAGATTCAAAAGCATGAAACAATACCAGCATTGCAACTGTGGCTGGTAATTAAGCTTCCATTAGGCACAGCTATAAGCCATCAGTACATACACACACACTTTCTGTGGACACGTCTTTTTGTCGGCAGGCTTCAATCATCCACCTGCAGAAATTAGAAGTGCGAGAGTTTTAGCAGACACAACATTAACTGTGTGGGACATTATTAAAAGGCAAAAACAGCTCTTGAAGTGTGACTGAGTGAGGCTTTTGTGCTTTTGTTCAGGCTGAATCTCAAAAGCTTTTTGAGGAATTGCCATTAAAACTTGAACAGTACTTTACTTCGGTCATCCCCTGGCTTTTTATCTGCTGCCACCACCAGCTGGTCAAATCTTTGCTTGTCCAGCCCCTCTGAGGTTGAGGATTTGCAGCTGAGTGAACAAGTATGGGACAGACTTTGCTGAACTGTAGTAGGTGTACAAATAAGAATTTATTTTTTCCTTAACATGTGGGGATTTTGATGGTGTGACTATGCAACCAGAACGTTACACAGTAGCTCATCTGGCTCGGGATAAATGACAGCTCCCAGGTTATCGTAATGTATGAAGTACAAAAACAAAGTGATACGTTTTGGTTGGCCGCGCTGCATAAGCCAACAAAAACTCCACTGAGAAGTCGAGGAGGCTCAGACCCATTCATATCCAGGACAAATAAATCTTGTTCACCTTCAAATGAAAGTGTTTGTGTGGTGGTCCATCGACTCTGTTGTCTGTTTTGGAGTCTTTCTGTCTGTTTTTCGGCTACTCTTTAGCTCGATTTTTCTTTATTTTCCTCCAGCTTTACTTTTGAATATCATTGTGGACCTTGTTCTGTTGTTAGTTCCTGTGCTCATTTCCTGATTTATTTGTATTAGTATTGATATTCTGTTCATGCTCATTTGTGTTTTAGTATTTAGTGTAGTTTCTCGTGTATCTTCTTGTTAAGCCCTCAGCTCTTTTCAGTGTTCCCCTGCTGAGATTCTTCCTGTTTTATTTTGTTTTTTCCTCTCTCGCGTGTTTTGCTCTTAGTTTTACTTCTGGCCTAGTCGCCGCTTTAATTAGTTTCAGCCGTGTCTCGTTACCCTCCTGTGTCCCCTTCCATTGATTGCCTCAGTGTGAGTATTGAAGCCCTGCCTTCCCTTTAATATTTGTCAGGGTGTTTGTGTTGCCTGTCCTTGTGTGCTCCTGATTATGTTTATGGATTTTGTCTTTTGCTTTGGTGTTTTGGGCTTTTCTGGACTACCTAATTAAAGGTCTGTTTTTCAGTCCTGTGTTTGGGTCCTGCTCCCAGCTTCAAACTATGATTGTCTGAGTTCAGGAGTAGGAGTAGAAGAAGCTTATGCCTGATCAGTACTTAAGACGGCATTAGCAATTCTTGTGAAAATGGAAAAGAGCATGTGAAATGATAACTATATTGCTAGAAATGTAACCTTTACCTTGACCAGAATATGGATAGTGACCTATTAGGTGTATGTTTCATTATATTGTGACAACGGATGCCCCCTCAACAGCATGAGCTCATCAGGTTGGTTGAAGTCCTACATGTTAGTAAAATAAACCGAATAAATCATCTCTCTATGAGTGTCCACACACTTCTGTTGAATCATAATCATAATTGAATCATAATCTTGAGGGATAAGAATTGTGATTCCTAAATCAGGCTCCTTTTTCTCCTCACTGAAACTACTCAGCATAGCTAACCCAATGCTTAAAATAGATCTCAGTAGCTCCCACACTTCAGGAGTTTCTGTTAAGCAGCACAAAAAGACTTCATTTAGTTAGCAAAGATGGCTTAATTTATTGTGTTGCAAACAATCAGAGACAAATTGTTGCAGGTTAGTTATATTCTCGCTCGATCAAAATGGATTTGCTTTTCTACTGAGATGGTTTAAGGAAAGTTAATTGCACTGAAGTAAAATTTAATGGGTCCAAACATGAGGCAGCTGTATTCCTTATTTTCCCTTATAATAACTTCCAAAACGATGCGGTTGTTTCCTTTAATTCAGCTGTTTTGTTGCAGCAGATTTGCTTCATTCACCTCCACACACCAGCTTATTATGTGCCGACTAACTCACTCTTACACGAGCTCATAAATGTCTGCTTGTGCAATTGTTCCCGCATCAATACGCAGACTGAAACAAAGCATCGGAGCAGTCAGTCAGTCAGCATGTGAACATCGTGCAGGAGCTAGCTCGCATGTCTCTTTGTCAATAATTGAAGATATTCAGGGTGTGATGCGGTGTTTGGGTGCATTCTGTTGGTGCCATAAAGGTACTCAAGTGTGAGCAAAACACAGCCTCACTGTAAATATTAACCATATTTAACAGCATGGAAAGCAATTACACAGAGGCTGAATTAAACCATAATGACCAGTGAGACAAATGAGGATGTCACAAGGATATGTCTAATAAAGACTTAACGACCTGTTTTAACGGGAACAAGCATATTTTGTCAACAAGAACGTCTTTGCGTGTTTTCTCCGGGTACCGGATGATGGACAGTCTCTCCCAGAAACAGCGTGTCTCCTGAGCATAGCACTTATGCCAGTTTTTTTACTTACCTCTGGAGCAATCACAGAGCTACCATGCTGGATTTGACCTGACAAAGGAGTCTTATTACCCTTCCATAATTGGAAAGCCAAGCGAGGAAGGGGTGCCATATCATGATTCCATTTACAATATTTACAACTCAATAAACATTTCGTTTCATCCTCTGTCCTTCATGCCTGTGAATTCCAGATAACACAGAGGTTAAAGAGAACACTAAATATAAATTGGCTCAAAGAGCATATGGAAGTGAGGACTGAAGGATGCCTTTGAGATTGCCAATGCTTTACCTTCACATTACTGCCAAATGATATTGGGTGTGAGGCTTGAATTAGCACTGAAATCAGGCGTGGGATACAATCAGGCTTTTGAGGGTCTAGGAGCTCCAGCAGACATGTTGGAATATCCGTGGACCGCTGACTGACTCAAAAATGACTTGAACACAGGCCGTGGGCTTAATGCATGTTATCCTACAAGGAGTGGTCCCACCCGCTCCTGTCTGATACAGCTGAAGCATGTCGTACTGCGGGGCTGTGAGAATTTAATCGAGGGGAAATTGTTAGGTTGTGTCTGTGCAACACAAAACTGGCTGAACATACAAAAAGTCATGTCAAAATGCAGTTACCGGTGAGGTAAAAGCCAGCCCCTGTACTTAATTCTGATCCTCCCACTACTGGCAGCTGAAGTGGAGTTTGAAATCATTATTACAGTTTTTCTTTTTTTTGCCTTTGCATCATTGCAAATGGTATACAGAAAGAAGAAGAGGAAAACATAGCTATTTATTAACATGTCAGTATTATTGTATTATTAAGTATTATTATTTAGATACACATGAGAACAACCATCTCTAGTGCTGTAAGAGAAAAAGAGACATTTTCCAGTGAGGAGCTGTTCTCTGGGAGAAAATACTGATGTCTGAGGACAGACAAGAAGAATGGCCAGCCTGCTTCAAGCTGGCCATCAAATAACCATCAAATAACCGCTTGTTACATCAGCTAGGAGCTAAACACAGGAAACTGAGACTACAATTCACATGTGTTCACCAAAATTGGACAATAGAAGATTGTTAAAATGTTGCCTGGTCTGATGAGTCTCAATTTAATGCTAAATTTCAGATTCTATGGTCAGAATTTGGTATGAAAGCCTTCTATCAAGGGTTCAGACTTTAGACATGGTGGTATAATGGTGCGGGGGACTACCTGAACATTATTGCTGATCACACTCATCTCTTTATGACCTGCATATTATCCGGGATAACACACCATGTCACAAAGCTAGAACAGGACAATAAGAGCTCTGCACTCAAACGGTCTCCACAGTCACCAGATATCAATCCAAAAGAGCAACTTTAGGGTTGTTACATTGATAGATGTGGTGAATTCAACATCATGCATGTGCAGCAGTACAAATCAAAATCTGAGAATGTTTCCAGCACCTTGTTGAATCTGTGCCTGGAAGACTTAAAGGCAGTTCTGAAGGCAAAAAGGTAGTCAAATCCAGTACTAGAGAGGTGTACCTAATGAAGTAATTCTAATGCCAGCTTTCCCACCTGTGCATTTAACTTTTTTGGCATTTATGTGAAAATGTATTTTGAAAAATACAAGGTGAGTTACTTTTCCACGCTTCTGTTGCCCAAATCATTGCTTAATTCTCCAGGATGTACTGCATAAATGCAGTGAAATTACTGAGTATTAGGAAGTCAGGAGATCATATTTGATCCATAACTTGATGTTTTCTTGTAGACAGCATGTCTGTCTACCTATATAACATCAATATACTCCGGGCGAACATTCCTGTCTGTTTTCAGAGTCTGAATTTAGTGTACATGAATTCTGAAAAACACTAAGCATAACACGCTGACTGAAGTGCTAAAATAATTATTTAAAAAAATAACCATCTGCTGCTGAAGCCCTATCAGATAAGACTGCACACACATGGACACACATACACTATTCCTTGGCTGTAATCCTGCGTCTACAGTGAACTCCCAGGGAGAGCTTGGAAAGTTACTAACAGACGTGCTGCTTGGATCTACGGTGTATTAGCCTTGATGAGGATGCAGTGGTGTTTAGCAACGAGGGGCTTCTGCTGTGGAGTTTGTACACTACATTAGCATCTGCTGGGCCATACGATAGGAGATAAACCTGAAACAGGCACGATGCATCTTCATTAAAGTCACCACCTCGCAAAAACACTGCCAAACACTCTCTGTGGCCAGATGCCACCTTTAAGCTTGGTTTGTTTGTTGTTGTTGTTGTTTTTAGAAACGGGTTTGACATGGACAAGCGAGAGAGCCTCAATTTGGGAGAGCGCTTTGTGCCGCTGCCAGGTAAATTTAGACATCAGTCTTAGTTAAACAATTACATGCTAAGATGGTAATTTACATAGTTTAATGGCAGCAGGGTACAACTAGGGAACTGGCTTCTTTTCCTGCAGCTGTAATGCATTAGTCACCCATTCAGACAATATCTTCCCAGCATTACTCTGTCCAACTAAGTTTGTATACTCTGGTGGAAATAATGTGTTTCTCTTTCAGAGAAAGATGCAACTATGGACCATGTCTTATGTGACAGCTGGTTTAAATGAAACTTTTCCATTACAGAAGCTCAATACACTATGATATTACAAGTTATAAGAGCAGTGATATGCTCCGTTCCCATCAGCTTGTCATTATTTGGCCAGTGTGCAATTTCCATGAGCTCTTTTGTTGTAGTTGTATTAGAAGATCATCACTGGTTTACATTTCTAGCAGTCTTAGTAATGATGCTGAAAGAATTAGGCTTGAATTATGTGACTTTAGTGGACCCAGAACTTGATCATTGATTATAAATTCACAAGCAGGTAAGCACCTAAATTTAGCTCATGAAGATTCCGATAATGTACAGGATGTGTAAAACATTTAGAAGTTAAACTGGTGACAATAGCAGAAAATAAGTTAAGCTGTTTTGATGTGCTTGTTACGGAGATGGTGCATTGGCACTGTAGCTAAATACAAACTTGATGTACTACCGCATGCTGCTTTCTTATACCACAGGCAAATATTTACTAATACTTTTTACTTTTATGCATATATTTGTAAAATGTTCATTATAGACAAGAAAAATATATGATGAGATTATTTCCACCATTCAGAACTGTTAAAGTTTGTCACAGACTGACCAGTTATAGTTGTAAAATATCACTCACATATTATTGTACCTGTCACACACTAAAATTTCAATGTATATTTAGCTTTGATGATGGCATGCATTCACTGTGGCATCATTTTGATAAGCTCATGCAATGTCATAATTATTTCCATCCAGTATTTATTATATGAATGTCAGACCACTAAAGTCCTCTCCAGTACATCCCAAAGATTCTCAGTGGTATTAATGTGTTTACTCTGTGGTGGCCAATCCATGTGGGAGCATCATGTTGTGACTTCTGAGCCTCTCTCTGTCATAATGTCAGTAAATATGGACTGAAGTGCAGGACTCAGACCAGAAACAGTTCAGCAGTTTATTTACAAAGAACTTCAGAGTCACAGATTGAGCACTTCTATACAGGTGAGTAAACAGGTAGGCTGAATCTTTGCTGCAGAAGTGTATGTGGGGGTAGATTTGGCAGAGGTAAGGATAACTGTGATTGGCTAAGGTTGTTTTAAGTCCTGGTTTGATTGCTTACTTGTTTGCTTTGTTATAGCAGGGCACAGGGAGGCAAGCAGGAAGGCCAGAGGTGCTAAGGGGAGGTGGAGGTGAGTGGTGGAGAGTGGGAAGGCAGGTGAGCAATTGGTAAGTGTTTCTCTTTTGAGTAGAAGTAGACTGGCTCCAGGATACAGTTGAGTTGGATTTGCAGGAGTCAACTTGAATTTCCCCACAGGGAAACATTTCCAGCCGTCAAAACACCAAATGATTACTGGGAGACACACAAGAAAGTGGAGTTAGAAAATTCCGAAGGCAAGAACAAAGGGGGGGAACATTGGTAGTCTAATTACCACCACTGAAGAGGCAACAATCTGGCAGATTGTGGAGGCTCACTCTGGTCTTTAAATACTGGTTTGATGAGTCGATGACAAGAGCCTGTGAAAACTGGAGGGCCCGCCTGCAGATGAGCAAATCTAAAGCGCCAGCCCACTGCTCCACCTGAGAGGAGAAAAAAAGAGAGAAAAGAAGGAAAACAAACCTATCTTGCCAGGACCATGACACTTTCACAGCTGAGTCCAATGAATCCTGCTATTGCCATCTTGGAATAACTGACGGGAAAAAAACCCTGGTTGTTCTGTAGTTTTAGGCAGTCAGCTCACCTCATTGTTTGTTCACATTGCTCAACCTAAAGTTCCAATCCAATAGAAAACTCTCACCTTCAATATATAATCTGCGGTT
Source organism: Etia nguti (assembly GCA_015106755.1). Taxonomy (NCBI): domain Eukaryota; kingdom Metazoa; phylum Chordata; class Actinopteri; order Cichliformes; family Cichlidae; genus Etia; species Etia nguti. The sequence goes on along the minus strand of VUQG01000749.1, from coordinate 1,755 downwards.
TTGTGTTCTGAGTACTTTTTCTCTTTTTTCATGTATTCGTCTACTTTTTGCTAGTGACTTATTTTTTCAAAATACCCATTATTGGACTTTCAATATATTCAAATTCAAAAACTCATTATACCACACTACACTACTTCCCCAGCTATTGAAATAAAGCAGTTAATTGAAATGGGGTGGATTATCTCACGGTTGCATTTGCAATTAGTATGCAGTCATGGAAAGGAAAATTTCTATATATTAGTATAATGATTTGCAGTTTCAGTGCCTAGTTTGAGATTTCCATTTGATGCTGATCTACTCTAAGTCTTTTTCTTATACTGAACTTTGGTTTGTAAGCAAATATACAAGTTCTCTTATGTCAAAGCGCCAATCTCCGGACTTATATTTTGAATGTTGGTATAATATCAGTATTTCTCATCTAAGGATCTGGACAGTAAGTGACATTTATTAGGAGAAGGAAAAACCAAAGCCAAAGTTCAAGGACCACTAAAACCAGAAAACTATTCAGACTTCCCCTTTTCACAGGTTTCATGATGATAAAACTCCTGCAACTTTTCATTCACCTGAGATTCTGTAACCAGCCATCAATTCGCCCACCTGCTGAGTATGTCAGTATGATAATTTTGGGAACAAGAGTAGGTGTGTGGGGATAAAACACAGTACATCTGATGAAAGGAAAGCCGCATGGACTGCATTAGACAGATTAAAGAAGCTGAGATCACCTGGTGAGTCTTGTCACAATTTGAACTGATCAAGGAAAATTCTACTAGTCCAGATGATTTACTTCAGAGGGAGAGTCATCTTCCTGAGAAACACTGATCTCCCTCCGGTCACCCTGCGTCTTGCAACTGACATTTCATCTGTGCTTTGGAATGATCGTACTTTGGCATTCATTTCATTCAAACAGAGAAGGTCATTTGTGTTTGTTCCGAAACTCAGTGCTGAAACACAAAAACAAAAAAACAAAACAGGTTACTTTCACAAAAGAAGACAGTCATAGATCATAGCTTATCTCTTTACAATAGGAGTTCAAAAAGAGATAATCCATATAATTGATTATCCATACCGCTGATGTGCAATCCTTTCTTGCTTCTATGCTGATTTGGGCCACACACACACTGGAAATTGTACTGCGAATCCATAACACAGTCTTAACAAACACTTACATGGTTCAGATCATCAAATAACTTTTAACATAAGGGGAAAAAATACATGAGCAAATACAAAATGTAGTTTGTAAATGAGGAGTTTATTTACAGAAAGCTATCGACACCTAAGTGGCCTATGTGAAAAAGTAGTTGCTCCCCTCCATTGTTAAATCATGGATCAGCTTTTATCAACCATATTTTTTTGAAAGCTCAGTTAACCCTCTGGGCTCTATCCTGGCCATTTTTGGCCACTTCACTTTTCTTTTTTCAACCATTTTTGCTCTGTTAATGCAAATGGAATGAAACTTCCCAAAGGTGTGTATTTTTTTTCAGATTTTTTAATTTTCAACATCAGCTCCTTAATAATATCAATAATATACACTATAAACCAAATTGTTCCTCTTGGCTCTATCGTGGCCATTTTTGGCCAATTGAAACCCATTATAACCACCTTTTTTGATTCCTTGTTATTGACAGTACTAAATCATGCAATTTAGGTAAAATTGCTTTCATTTTAAACTCAACACATGAAAATTGTAGTTTTTAATGTTTTTTTTACCAAATTACATCATTTACCCATTTTTGGCCAAACAAGCAATTTCATGGA
>VUQG01000748.1:0-26331 GCA_015106755.1 Etia nguti | reverse complement strand
ATGATGACATGGCAAAAAAACTGCTAAGATCTCATTCATAAAAGAAATGAATTATAGACAGTTGAAATAAAGCAGAGCTGCCGGTTTTTGTGGAATTTCTACAATCTGGCAAATTTATAGATTAAGATTCAAAGCATTTCACGTTATTTACATGAGAAAAAGGGTCTTAGAAGTCAAATCCGCAGCCTCACACTGACATGCATACAGCATTTTTCTTATAAAAGGCAGCTATGATGGATCATCCGTGGGTATTGTGTCGTACAATTCAGCCTTTTGCAGTCGTACATTATAATCCACTGTAGGTGGTATAGTGATGCATGGGCTTTAGACAAGTTGCCATGTCACCAGACTGCCTCATATGCTGCCCTCCTCCCCCTGGGTGGTCTGTGACCTCCTTCCAGCCGCATTATGCTTTTCGGTCTCGTTGTGACTGCTCCAACGTACATATACAGAGAGTCCAAGACAGCACAACACAGTGGACACTTAGGCCACTGTACCTGAAGGATGTCCTCACATAGAGAAAAAGGAGGGAAAAAAAACACTCATCAGGCTGCAGGAGCCACAAAAAAATTCAAGAGTTAACCCTTATGTTGTCCCGGGGTCATTTTTGACCCCTGAGAACAAAAATGTATATGGCAATCGGGAGGACATTACAAGGGTTAAGCTTTAAAAATAAATGATTATTTAATGTGATCATTATATAAACTATTAATTCACTTAATTAAACATAATAATGCCCTTTACTGTGGTGTACATCGTTATAGCTATATCAGAGTTTGCTAATCAGATTGGTGCTAACTGTCAGCTAAGCCTGTAGACGGGACCTCTCCACAGTGCTTGTGGCCTTCTCTGACAAATACTGTGGCTTGCCGTTAACTAGTCTCTGCTCCAGTCCTGATGTGTGAAACTCTAGTATTTTGTTGGTACGCTTTCTGACCGAGCTTCCTAGCGCTCACGTCGGTCATCCAAATGTGGTCAGTTGTGGCTAAAAAATAAATAAGATGGTGGTGAGGCTTCAAGGCTTCAGTGGGGGACTTCTTTATTAAAACAACACGGGTTTGTTTGCTCTGCAAACGCTAGGTTCTCATCTGTGTTATTACCGGCAAAGCAACTGTTCGCTCGTTGTACTGTTATACTGCACTTGATGTTACCATGGAAACCACAGGTGTTGCTAAATCAACCAGAACTGAAATCTTAAAGATTGTAAGTTTAAATTGAATCATTGAAAGAATTAAAAGCAAAGCATTTGACAAAAATCTCCTAAATTAATTTTGGTTTCAGCCCCTCTTTAAACTTATAAATGGATGGTACTCCTTTTTCCCTCAGCTCACTTAGTGCTGAAAGGGCTCACTTAGATTAAAAATGAACAACCACAGAAAGATTAGACATTTCTCCTTGTTATTCTATTTTTCATCTCACTTTTAATGTATTCATTTATTATTTGACCTGATTGTTGTTGATCTGCTTTGACATGCAAAAGTGTTTGTGATTGCGGGTTGTGCGAGTTTGACTGTGCGGGTAAGCTGGGAAAAATCAGCAATTTTGGGTGGATTAATAAAGTTGATTTGAAAACAAAAAAAAATATATCTAATATTTTTCACTGTTACCAACTGCTTACTCACAGGAGGTAGCCTGATTATTGGTGTTGTCTCTGTATTATTGTAGGGTCTTTACCTTACTATAAAAAGGGCCTTAAGGCATCTGTTGCTGTGATTTGGTGCTATATAAATAAAACTGAATTGAATGTTTAATTAGGAACATAAAAAAATAAGACATGAATGTATAAAATATAAACCACTAGGTTTACAGGCCCAAACAAACTGTTAAACTGTTGCAGCAACGTCAGACTCTGGGCTTTACTTTGAGCACCCACGGTTTTTCTGTGCTTCTTTACGCCAGTTTTGGAAAATGCTGTGCAGCAAAGTTCAGTTTTCTGGTCCGTATCAGCGTTTATTTAATAATGTATAACATATATCATTTATGATTTCAGTGATGTTTATTATTGTAACTACAAAAAAAGGTTTAGAGCTTATATAGATGTCACTCGAGATTATTTTATCAGTATCATCATCTAAATAATGGCACACACATGGCGACGTGTTTACCAGCTTGGATCATCTGTTTGGATCACTGGAACCTTTCTGGTGGATATGTGTGCCTTTGTGTGTGTGTGTGTGTGTGCGTGTAAATGGATGGATATTGCCTTTGGACCTGATGAAGGTCAACAGGATGAAAATTTTGTAAGTGAATAAATGTAAAGCGAAACAGTGCGTAGGAGGTTCATTCAGCTGTCATCCAATATTTCGTCATAATGCACAGCCCTCCCTACCCGTCACTCAAACTCACCATATCCCAATAATAACGCAAATTTCAAGCCTTGATACAGTTTAAAGAGGTGAGTTACATAAAGCAAAAATAATCCTTCCCTGTACAGTCACTACGAAGGGGGAAATTAAGTATGCCTTTACCGTCAGTTATGCCTACACTCAGATGGGGCTTTCCTGCACAAGAGAATTTTTGGTGCACTCCAGACAGAGCCAAAGGAAAAACAGCAGCACTGTGCAGCAGCAGTTTCTCGCACTTCCATTTTTGCTTCATTTTTCAGCCTCAGAGGTTGCTGCATGTGCACAACCAGTAGTCCTGATCCGTCGAAACTATCGTGCGCTTTGCGTGGCCACTTCACAGTACAGCGTTAGTTCTTAATGCGTTTCATGTTTTTAATGTGAGGCAGGTAGTTTCAGCAGTACCAGTGGGGTTGACATAAATGGAGTTAAATTAAAAACTGTAATGTTGGATTAAAAGCACAATTCCTGAATCGGAGACGGGAGCTCTTAGCCATTCTGGCACAAACTGTGAAAACTACTATGCGGGGAGTTAATTAAAGAAAATTTGGAAAGCAGAAGAAAAGCGTTCCAATTAAAACTGCAAACAACTTATATTTTTCAGATTTTATTTAAAGCGCTGACATTTTAATGCATTATCACTTTGTACCTGCTTGTTTACTGGAGCTTTTCCCCCTCTGTATTCACCCTAAATGAATATTAAAAATAAAGCGATATTAAACGGCTCACCTTCAGACACTAAGTGGAAACAGTTACCTGTTTTCGGGAAGATGGTTGGCCAAAGGCATTTTCAGACTGTGGAGGTGGAGTGCGGTGGGGTAGCGTCTTTTTGAGGCAGCAGAAAGGTTTTCACTCTGACACACATCCCATTTGTTATGACATGTAGAGGCACATCTAAAAGCAAACTCCTAAGAGGTTGCTGAGGGCGACCTCAGTAAAATGCAAATGAATTCCACCAGAGTATCTTAGACAATGCACAAAGCTGTCTAAACTGGAAGCCTATTAATCCATTAAGTTGTGATGCTCAGTTGTGTTCTGAAGAATTAAGAGGAGCACGCAGCGTGAACCCAAACTTTTTCTGACCCAATTACCTTAGCCGATCTGTTCCTCTGACTCCTCTGGACGGTACTGTTACTGGAGCTACACTGCCATTTGTATCTCTTCCAAGATTCCTCATGAACTTTTCATGTGAGGTGTCTTATAAATTATGGGGGCTCTTCCAGCTGACATTATGCAGAAAAAAATGGCAAAGCCTGCCTTTTCTTCTCTGGCTCTTATCATAAAACAAAGGCTAGCTCAAACCAGGAGGAAAGGCTTTCCTGACAGCTCAGAGTCCTGTGTGGAGTACAGTATGCCCATATGAATCTCTCTGCTAATTTCCAATGACTGTCTGATAATAACATTTATGCCACTGCTCAAAAACCTCTGTGGAAAATCCTTCTGTATAAATATTGATTGGATATTAAAATTTCACCTTTTTCTTAATTCTATACAGTGAAAATGCTGAAAGTCTGCGATCACAGGGAGGAATTCTCCACTTGTCATTCTGGTGTTAAAGCAGAAATAAAAACAGATTCTCTGTGGCAGAAGGAACTACACTGCATAAGTATCATCATCACTAATTGTAAATAATGCAGAGCATCTCATCCTTTCAATTATTCAGCTTTATGTCCTGGTTTTGCTTGACAGAAATGTAGCGATGACAAAATATTGTAAGTTCCTCTGATGCACAAATGCCAAGGCATCTGTACTGCAAGCTGAGTAGCTGTGTCTTATTAGATTTCCACAAACACAGTACACCTACGCACAACCTAAGTGGATTAAATATGACGGATGATGACATTTGGAGAAAAGGCTCTTTCAGATTACTCAAATCTAATCTGGAACTCTAAATCAGGACTAATCAGTTGCTTTTCAAAGAAGCTTCAATCATAGGGGGAATTTCTGGCTTGCAAACTGGGTTTCTCGCAAGAAAAGCCGTTCTTTTATAGTGCATCATTTTCAGGTTTTTTTACGGCTTGAGGAGCGTTTGCATTTGGGAACGGCTGCTTTTTTAAATGTCGCCGCAGAAAGTCTTCAAAGACTTGTCCGGTGTAATTGCTGGACTGCAGCAGGAGAGCGTAATGATGGTGTGCAACTACAAATCGTGCTCCACTGAGTCTAATGAAAAGTTTCCTCGTGACATCACAGAGCCAGAGTGTAACGTTAATTCAATTCAATTAACCCCCTCTGGACCAATGAAAACTCACTACGGCTGTTTCAGATTAGAAGCTCATCAAAGACATTAGTGACACCAATAAAACTTTGCTATAGGAAGACAATAATCCAGTCCAGTAGCGCGCTAGAGATCGCAGCCCCACGTTGATTAATCTTGTTAATTACTAGCCTCAGGGTTTCAACAACTGTTAGCCCTCTTTCCCCCAATATCCCCGACAAAAAAGAAGAGGCCTATGTGTCATTAGATCCTTTGTAATTACAAAAGTCTTGCGCTCTGGGACCGATTCTCCCACAGCTCTGGATATACAGAAGGAAACATGCCGGACCGGCGATGACTCTCACATCACTGTGCTGAGTGTATGTACATTATTCAGCGGGGGAGGAAGACGGCTCTGTGGATTTCCAGAGCAGCATCTGCGTGCGCTTGAACTCCCTCCTAATGAGTCCCAGCAGTCGCCTCAGTCTCCGGCTCCTGCCGTAACACTCTTCCCATCTCTCATCGCTGTCGCCATGTTTAACCACAAGATGACCCTCCCTCCCCCTCTTCCGCTCCCGTAACAGCCATACGCTGTCAGCTGGGGATGCACACGCTATCCCTAACTTGCTCTGGCTACCTCAGCTCACATATGACCCATTTCTCAACTCCCCATGTCCTTGCTTTACCAGCCTTCAGCCAGTCAGCCTCAGAGCTGGCAAACAGGGGTGACTGCATGCATGGTATAGCAGTACACAGGGTTAATGCTCAGGCTGCAGCACATACACCCAAAAATTAGGCCATTCCTCAGTAAAGCGACCATACTTTGTTTAAGCCAGCAGATCCGTTTGACCTATGTCTAATGCGAACCAATTAAGGTCTTTACATGAGTGCGCACCAACGTGAAGCCGAATATCCCTTAATACCAGTTAAATACACGTCCCTGTAGCTATAATACACCTACACATGGTATCATGGTGTGCTGTGTGATTATGTGCTGATATAAAGCCTGCTGCAGAGTCCTACTGAATGTATTGAATGAGGTATCTAATGGGCATGGGAACTAATTCCAGGGCAAAGGGGATTAAAGGCTAGAGAAAAGAGAGCAGCAGAGGGATGGCACTCGCTGGCAGCTGTGGGTGCAGAGGGTGGAAAAATAGAAATGAAATAAAAATGCACAGAATCCTTGCCTTCTGAATCCTATTTTGCAGAATAGTATTAAAACTGGTATTTTGTTTAATCCTGGCAGTTATATATATATATATATATTTTTTTTCCACAATTATAGCAAAATTAAATATCAAGTGCTACACAGGGGAGAAAGGGGATATGCTGTGAAAAGATGGACACTCAACCAAGATACAGAGATATATTAAAATCTATCTCCTTCATCTGTCCAACACCTTCACTGTGTGCCTCGTTCTCATTACACCTTGAGCCAGAGTTGTGCTTTCGCCTTTGATCAAACTGATATAGTTCTGAGACTCTACCTTGAGGACTTCTTCCCAGACAAGAACAGTCAGTGCTGTTTCTACACCATGAAAATTAATGGATAAGAAGAACAAGAACACAGGGTAGCTTTGCACTGCGTTCAATGCTTGAGCCATTACCTGTAGGTAATGACCTGCCGAGGAGGTCCTGCAGGAATTACATATCTTTCTATATTCCTTTTTCCTCTTTGTATTTGCAACACGAATATTTACTCTGAAATAATGTGATAAATAGTCAGTGGTTGATAACCTACAGCCACATATTTTGGTCACCTTTCTTGTAATTGTGTTCCAACATTTTCTCCACACATTTCATCACTGTGCCCCAATTGGCAAATTAATTGGAGACTGGCCGGCAACCTATGGTTACTAGGGAAAAATGTATACTCCCCAACCGGTTATTGGTTTACTGGCTGTCACTGGGGGAAACTGGTCACAGAGAGGGTGCTGTACCAAAAACACTGTTGCGATTGCTTTGGTCTCTAACAGATTGCCGTGGTTGCTCACAGTTTGACTGGAAGACACCAACCTGTCTGCAAACACTCGCCAACTAACCAAAGAGTGCTAATGAAACTGTGAAAAGTGCAACAGAGTTCAAAGAAAATCGAAAGGTACAACTTTTGCTCTAAAGGTAAACTTTGCCCATTTCTGATTTGCACTGCAGTTTTCAGTTTCAGTATCTCTTAGCAAACACACCACGGGTTACAGTCGCAATCTGCTAGTGACCAAAGCTATTGTGAGGATTTTTTTTTGATGCAGCATCTCTTTGTGACCACTCACAAACAAGTGGTTTCTGGGGATTATGTCCTAGCAACTGATGACAACTGTTCTCTAGGCCTGTGTAACTGGGCTGTAAGAGAACCGAAGGTTTTTATATTTCTCTCAAATTAACCAGTAATTTATAATGTTGCATTTCCCGTGTTGCATAAAAAAAGCCTGGACTTCATGGTCAGATCATTTCTGTGTGTTTTACTTTCTTTTTTAATGCCAACATGAAGAGCTGTTGTTGCAATAGCCAATTATTTTCCAGTGTCACTTTAAAGGTGGTTTTAATGACGTCTTTATGTGTTCAGGAAATCAGTATTGTCAACTTGAGCGATGGAGAGGCAATGGAGAAAGCCTTAACAACACAACTTGACCAAGAGGTAGACCTATACAATCCCAATGCATACATAAGATTATATATGCGATGGGAACCGATTACACTAAGAGATCCAGGAGGGAATGCGACACAGGTGGAAGTTTTCAAAAATTAAACCAATGAAAGAGGGACAAACAAAAAGGGAACAAGCAGGAAATAACACTAGGGTAACAGAGATGAGAAAATAACCTTCAAGGCAAAACAGGAAATGAGACAAACAATGAGACATGAAGTCTAACAAAATAGCAGAGACAGGGGAACACAGGAGGCAGAAGAAACTCAAACAGACGCACAAAAACAGCCACTCTATCAAGAGAACAAAGACTGGAAAACCCCAGGACCATGACAAACGTACACTTACGTCTGTACCAATTACAATCCTGAAATCTGACTTCTAAGAACTACAATGGTCTGCAGTTCCTGCAGTTCAAACACAGAAAATCTCCAACAGTTAATACCAACCAACAAACCAGATACCAAACTAACTTACGTCACTGTAAAGATGAATCTAGGAACTCTTAATTCAGGTTTTTCCCTTTTAACCCACAATCCCACATTTTGTTAGTCAGCAATCAAACCCGACAGCAGACACTCGGTCTCAGATTCTTTGCTTTTTTTAAAGTAACTAAGGAGCCTGTTTAGTTCTTCTTTTAGTTTCACAAAATGTCACAGTGAAAATGACAGAGTGAGTGCTCCTAATGAGATCACACTGCCTGCACTAATGTTTGCAGAACTGCTTTTGAAATCCTTCAAAAAGAATGCTGTTTATCTGCAAAGCTCTTCCCAGTAATACTTACACGTGACCCAAACAGTGAGTAATGAGCTAATTTTAACCACTTTTCTACTAGCACCTATGACTGTTGTCATGTCAGCGACACTTACTGCTGAGATTCCAGATCCAATTACAGCAAAAATTACTATTTAGATTTGTTCAAGCAGCAAAGCCGGGCTGAGGGAGAACATTAAATCACCCCGAGCGCTATACGGAGCAAATATGTCGCTACCATATATGAAAACACAACAGGGACAAGGCAAATGATCCTGTCACCATGTCTGGTAATAGGAACAGGAACAGGAGGAAGGGGCCAAGGGAGAAATCAATTAAGAAACACTGTGATATTATAAAAGAGAAAATATCAAACTGTCTTCATGAATGTTAAGACAGTCAGCTGATGCTATATGGCAAATATGTAAGTTTTGTATTCAACCTTAAAATGTTTCCCAAGATTTTTGTGTAGCAGACAATAAAGCGTGTGAGGTGCCAAATTAATAAATAAGATAATTCGGTGCTCTGTCAATATGAAAATAAGGATGCTGGTGCTATTCATTAGTTCCACTAGGCTGTAGCTCTGTGGTTGGTCAGTTAAACCAGAAGCAGCAAAAACATGTCCATATCATTTACTGCATATAAAACATGCTCTGACTCCACTTATTGCTGAATGAAGAGCTGTTTGATATCTCGAGCTAAGCCTTCTGTCCATTGCAGTGTGAGAAAGGGATGGATCACCATCTACATCCTCCTTTCTGACAGCATTAGGGATAAAAATTTCCGAAATGACCATCATGTTGCATTCAATAAGACTTGAGACCATAAACTCATTAGTAACGTGCTTACTGAGGTTGGAGATCAAAGAAACCAAACTGTTATTTTCTCATAGACTTCAATATAGTCACACTTCTTTCTACAACCAAAGAAGTCGCCCCCTGCTGACCGTTAAAAAGAATGCAGGTTCAAGGCATTTATACATTAGCAAAAGCTACATCTATGTTTACCTTAGCAAAAGCATGTTGCTAATCAGGTGTTGGTGAAATGAGATTTAGCATCTTACCAAAATATTCCTCAGACGGAGGGTTGTCCATGTCATACAGCATCTTCTTGGTCAGGCGTTCCAGCTCATCTTCAGGGTGGGCCATGGGAGCACTGCCCTGAAAACAGAAAAAGGAACATACAGTGGCTGTGACTCAGAGAGAAAGCTCAAAGAGGTAATGAACATTTACATCACTGTTCAGCTTTAAAAGGAAAGAAAGGGTATAGCAGATGTACATAAGTAACGCAAGTCTAGCTTCAAGTTAAAGCGTCACAAAAACCTGACTAAAAAAGGATGAAGCATGGCCTCAAGGTCAACCAAAACACTTTCACCATAATTAACATGCAGCTGACGGTCCTGGGTCTGCCTTTCCCCTCTGAGATATCTGACCCTGGCTCAGGCCCTGGTGGTGTGCAGCCCAGAAGGTTGAGCATTTCCTTCTGTGCAACACAAGTATGTGGAAAAAACTGTGACCCTGACTAATCCCTGTGTTTGGAAAATAACGATAGCAGAAGGAACAGAAGGGGAAAACATTAGAAGATAGCTGCTTTTTAAGTCTCGTACATTTGGGCGATAGGTCGGGAGATACTTATTTAATCATACTCTGAGCACAAAAAGATTTCAGGTGCGAGCTGTGCCGGGGCCTAATCTGTGAAAGAGTCTGAAAGGATGACATAACTCTCTGAAGATGCCACTTCTTCTTCTTCCTTGTGAGTCTGCCCTCCTTCTTATCATGCAGCATCTGACATCTGCCTGCTGTGTGTCTGTATGGGGCTGACGTGTTGTGCCTGACATTTTCTGCCAATCATCCTCAGAATTCGAGAATCCCCCTCCTTCCCTCCAGCTTTCGGCTCACGGTGCAATCCCGTCACAGGTGCGTGCGTGTCCTTTTAGACACCCCAGAGGCTTGAACTCGACTCTCTTCGTGCTGCGTGGCCGAGCTTTTTCAGAAAATCAGCGACACTCAGATGACCTTCCCTAGATCTGGGGCCGGCTGAATCTTTACAGAAGATTTGATTTTCAATACTGCAACATGGGCAAAGATCTGAGCTGACCTTTGAGGTGCTCCTAATTGTGGCATCTGGGAGCTGGATGAGTGTGAACTAAGCGTTCGGTTCCGTACTAATTTATTCACGGTTTACTCGGTCACATAAAGGAATCAGATTGGTCAATAGAAGATTTAGAGAAAACATATTTTTGTATGCAGAATGAAAGTGTAATTACAGATCCAGTCACCCAGCACTTATGGTGTTATCGACTCCGTCTGTGTGCATTTTACCCTCAGGTGTACACACGACTATATTGCACCCTCTGTAATTCATTCATCCCCCCCCCAACTCAGCACTCAAGTCACTGGTATTCCTCAAAATATTTGTTTTTAACACTGTTTTTGTCAAAGTGTCAAGAAGGATTAAGAAAGCTTTGTATAGATGTTTTCTTTTTCCCAAAATGTCGCTGGTGACCTGAGGCGTGTAATAACTTAAGTTCTTTGAATAACAGCATGCCGTAATCTCTTGTAATCTCCAGTTTGACTTCATGATGGAAGGCCTGTCTCACTATCATGCCTAAACTCAGACTGTTGGGCTTTTTGTCTCAGTCAAAAAGAAAATTTAAAAAAAAGTGAGTGTAACGCACAGCAGCATTTTCTTAACAGCAGCTCTGCAAATTAAGACGGCCTGCTTGAGCTCACTGATGAGTAGGCATTCATGAAAACGATCATTTAAAAAAATTACAACGCAATTAAGAGCGCCTCGTGCAGTAAATTAGCAGTCCTGTTAGAAGTTAGCTTTAGGAAGTAAGCATCCAGCTACTTGGACTGTGGCTGAAGACAAAGGAAGCTATCATGACTTCCAAAAGTTTCATTTGCTCTGAATCGGAAGAACAGCTCTGGTGGACTCCAGAGTGAGCCACAATTTGCACAGTAACCAAGCTAAAGTAACTAAAAGCACGTTACCGTGATTCATGATTACAGTTCTGACAGGCCATTTACGTTCCCATGGCGAGAAAATAATGGCACTGTCAAAGCTGCTGGCATGCTTCAGTCACGCACAAGGTGTCCTTTGGCAGCAGCGTGTGACACAATATTGAGACTACACTGTCACTCCCAGAGTGTCACTTTTAAAATATGCAGGATTACTGTTGTGAATGGGGAAACTTTTCCTAACCCTAAAATGAAGCAAATCTCCAAAAAAAATAAAACAAATGAGTTTTTCCTGGGTGAGAAACCTGCAGCCTAATGCGGACTTCCCTGGTCTCTGTCACTGGACCGTGGGTTCTCTGCAGCCAGCACACGTCAGCCACAGACGATAAATAAACGACAACAGAGAGCTTGTTGCCGAAATCTCACAAACGCTCGGGGATGAGATCACCGTGACTGCTATGTAAACAACAAAGTGAAATTTCAGCCCGTGTCTGAGGGCACAAATATGATTTCTGGCCCACTGGCTGACTACTACTGCAGTACGGGAGGGCTTTCAGGGACCAGATTACAAACATTAATAAACTGTAAGTAAATAAATAAAATCACGAGCTACACAAACATTTAACTTTGCTTACATGCTGCTAATTATTCGACATGCACACACTTTAGAGCACAGCACAGATGGTTCTTCCAGCGTATAAACACCGACTCGTGCATTTCAGGATAAATTTTCATGAACATGACTCACCGTGTGTGCCAGTCAAAGTTACGGGAACACGTATACAACTGTGTAATTTCAACAGTACATTAAAGGTTGTGTTAGAAATGTGCAGTGTATCTGAAAAGAGTCAGCTGTGTGGTACGTTTATTTACAGAGATGGTGAGAAACGCTGAGCTCTGCGTACTGTCCACGATGTATCAGCGAGCGTCAAAACTTTATGATGCATGACTTTGCCTGGCCTGGCTCAGGATGCAGCCAGCTCATAATGGAAGCCCAAACAGCAGGCCTCATTAACTCTGAGGGATCGACACGTTCGACGTGCAAATCTTTCTTCTCTCTAGAGAGCAGCTGGGTCTGAGCTCTCGGATTTCTTGGGACCTTGCGCCTCCTCAGCTGCTCAGCCATCATCAGCCAGATCACATGATGGAGGATTAGGAGGAGACGAAAGGAAACGTTCCTCAGCGGCCGGGTATTCCTTGTTGTCACCTTAAATCCCGTTTCTTTTTTTTCAATAATACGAAATGGTCAAAGGTGGCACACAACAGCTCGCACAATAGAAAACAAAATCAATCATATACCTGAAAGAAGTGCTCCTGTTGTCAACCTTCTGCTCATTATGCCGGTGTTGTTAGCTTGAGACAGTGAAGTAGACGATTTAACACTGTTAATCTTAGCTCCACATCAAAAGCACATTGGAGAGGGAACGAAATGCTGCTATTACCAGAAACAGACTTTTGAGTTTAAGCTTCATTTATATCTTATCCACTCTTTGACACCCCGCAGCAATGCACTGCCAGAGAGTTTAAAGCACCTTGTTAGGGAGTCTTTTGTGACAGCACAGAATAATTTTTCACTTGAATAAGAGAAAGAAATTGCTTCCCTGCATGCTTTATGATTGAGTCGCAGTTCCTGTTCAGCTTTTCAGAGGCAACAATAGAAACCATACAGCAGCTATACGTGCCGCAGACGTGAATTTTTCAGCTATGTCTGGCTCAATTCAGTAAATTGTTTGCCTACGCCCTCAGGACCCTCTGTCGTAGTTTCATTGAAGTTGGTGCTTAAATTTAGTTGGCCTAACATCTGCACCCTTCGTACACTGTTTTGCACGGACAGGCTTGCAGGTTCACTCGTAACACCCCTGAAAGATATCCTGATGGATCATCAAATGCTTTCCACTTGAAAAATGATTTTGTTAAATGCCAGAACACATAAAATCACAGACAACAATAGCATCTATAAGTGACCGCCGTTGCGTGCTCGCTGATATGGCGCGACAGAGTCTGGGAGCTGATCACTGCCCGACTGCCACATCTATGAATAAAGCTGTGTGCACCACCCACTGTGGAATTGGCATTGTGTCAGACCCGATTAGGTGACGAGTGGAGTGTGGTGGGTGGGGTGAGGAGTCGGGGGGCCTCGGTACATGCTCTCACCTGATGCCCTGACAGCGCTGTGTCCCGCTAAGAACTAAACCTCAGGCTCTGTCTTTCCTGCTTCCACTGCAGTGACAGAGAGTGAACAGGAGAGACAACTGTTCGGAGGGCATCACATCTGCACCTTTGTTAGAGGAGGTGTAACAAAGGAGCCCAAACAGGAAGCTGGAACTATACGCACAGCATCACTGAGGGGTAACGCACAGATCTGTAGGACGAAACCACGCAGAGCGCATAAGCTCTGTCACAGTAAAGATCCAAAGTTTTTAAATTTGTTGTAACGAGAGAAGGACTTCTTACATTTTTACACCAGATTTTTTTGTTGTTGAAGTTTTTTTTTACTCTGTGCTGTTTTACTCAGTGGTTAATATGGAGAGCTGTGCTTAATTGTCCAACGCTGCCAAACTTCCTGAGCTTCTAAGCGAATCAAAAATTCTTTCAAAGAAAGCAGTACGAGAAACCAGATGTAACTATGTTGAATGACATGGTTCACAGTTGGACATTAGACAGCATGTTCATTAAGACACTAAATTACATTTCAGAATTGAATTGTCTTAAAGTGGATAAACTCTATATGTGCAAGTAATCCCTGTGAGCCAGAAGCCCAGGCTCAGTTTCTTCTTCTTTTGGATGCTCTCTTTAGACATCACCACAATGGATCATCTGGATGGAGGAGGCCTCATCCTCTTCTGTCACTACTTCCACGAAACTCCTCTGAGGGCTACCTCTTTTCCTCCTGCCTGGCAGCTCTATCTTCATCATCTGCTATCCCTCCTCTGCACATGTCCAAACCATCTCAGCCTCACCTCTCTAACTTTGTCTCCAAACTGTCCAACCTGAGCTGTCCCTCTGATGGACTCCTTTCTAATTTTGTCCATTCTAGTCACGCCTATGAAAGCCATAACATCTTCAGCTTACGTCCAATCTTAATGTCTCACTACCACTTTGTAAACCACCCCTTTTGGTGCTATCCTTCTGTCACAAATCACCCGACACTCATCTCCACCCACTCCATCCTGTCTGCTCTCTTCTTCACCTCTCTTATGCACCGTCCTTTGCTTTGGATGGTTGACCACAGGCATCTAAACTCATCTACTTTCTCTTTCTCTACTCTTTGAGTCTTCACCCTCTCATTCACACACACATGTATTCTGTCTTGCTTCCACTGACTTTCATCCTCTTCTCTCAAGAGCATACCTCCACCTCTCCAGTCTCTCTTCTAGTCCCTCCCTACTACTCACATTGGTCACAGTGTCAGATCACAGTGTCATCAGCAAACACCTAAACACTCAGTTTCATACTCTTCCCCCCACTCTTTTAATGAGAGAGTGGCTATTCCTAATATGGCCACCACAGGTAGGCAGCTCTACCTGCTGTTCAAACCATTTGTTTGAGAGAGGCAGCCAACCAGAAGCAAGGTGGCTTAAAGGGAGGGCTTAGATCCACCACGCCCCAGTACTTTTATATGGCACTTGAAGCACTTTTAATACTGCTCACACAGACTCACACACTGATGGATGGGTTGGAAGGTATTTGGGGTTGAGTATCTTGGAGTGGAAAATAGGGGATGTTCCAGTTGGACGATGAGCTTCCAACTGGTGAACCCGCTCTAACTCCTGAGCCACAGATGCCCCAATAAACAAACACTGACTATTTATAGTGGAGACTTAATAGCAACATGGCTTCTCCTAAATACTGAATGTCATGAAAAGAGAGATGACTGAGAATATAACCATAACAAGCCAAAAGGGAAACGTGGTTGAGTATACAAGGCTGTAAAATGTTCCCATCAGTAACACACCTGCAAGTCTACAGAAGGCCAAGCAAGCACGGCCCATCAGGATCTACAAATACACAAAACTGTACTTTCCTCTCTCTAAAAACAACACACGCACACCAGCTACAGTACCATTACAGTTTAGACTTCTTTTCCCAAAAAGTGAGCATAATTCAAATGTCAGTTCAACTTTTGAGGAATTGTGAGTTGTATCTTCATATTTAGGTCACTGCTTTTTTCCCTCTTGTTTTGCATAGTCCAAAAGGAGCATGCAAACACAATGAGACCGAGAGCCGCTGCATAAACAGCACAAGCCACTGAGCTGAAAGTGATAACCAGAAGGGGGAAAAGTACAAGCAGTGTAAAAAGAGCCCGATGGAAAGCAACACTAATCCGTGTCTCCATCAGCTGCGTGTTTCTTCTCGTCTACTTCCTGTAAATGCAGCATTGCACCTTAAACCAAGCACAATTGTCTTGCCTTTAACAATAGCTGAACACTTCCTGCACGATCAGCACAAACTGAAGAAAGACATAATCACTCACAGACACATTTATCCACAGATTAAATGATGATGGACTTCACAATGCAGAAATACTCTTTAGTGTCAATGGAGCTGCAGCTTTAAGTCAGAGCAGCTTTAGTAAGCTCACAAAAATGTGACACCCTGGCTTTTTGTCTCTCTCAGTCACAGCTGTATTATTTGAAATGGACATTGAGCCTTTGGAAGGGAATTGGCTTATTAAAATAATAGTAATAATAACCAGAACAACAGCAAATGGACCACTGCATTAGTGAAGGTTCACGAGTGGATTGAATTTTCTTATTGGATTGGAAATATCTAAAAATATGCATTTGTCGCCGCAACACTAAACGAGTGATTACAGCAGCTTAGGCGACTCTGTTTCACCAGAACAATGAAAGGATTGCTGGATCAGTCACACTATCCTTTCAGAGTGTGTGTGTGTGTGTGTGAGGGGACTTCTGCACGTCGTGTGTTTAGAATCAAACGTGCAGGTTAAATGCTGTGTATTAACAGCTCTTACTTTATAGTGGATGGTATTAATTGTATCAGGGTGACACAATATAAAACCTCTGAAAGCTCCTTTCATTTATAAAACTGACCAGGGTGCACTTAGAGGAGGATGAGATGCCACTCTCTCTCTCCGACTCTAAATGAAGGTAATAAAAACATCACCTGTGGTGAAAGTTTGCTTTGTCATTTCTCCAACCAATCACATGTTCGTAGCTTTATGTAATCCAATTGATGAATTTGCAGCTTGCGATGTTAACCAGGTTATGAGTAATGTGTAACGCATTACACTTTGAGAGGAGACATCGCGGTGCTGCAAATTAAGCTCAAGGCCACCTTCTGAGGAGGCGCAGATAAAGTATACATTCTCTCCAAACAAAATAGGTCATGCTGTTTCAGCTCCAATTAAATAGAGAGGAAAAAAATAACAGTCAACTGTAGAGCAGCTGTGTACAGAGCAGCCGACGATAATTAAAAATTAACCAATTCCATAATTGACTTTTTCCACAGCCATTCAAACCTTTGCTGAGAAGTGAATTCACATAAAGGGATGAATTTCAGAGTGTTTGCAGACATGTAATGTATGTAGAGGGGCCTTTCAATGTTTGTAAGATGTGCGTGTGTAAAAACTAGGTCATCTGTTTGGAACTGACACATCCCCCTGCAAACAGATATTTGAAAATCTGAGCGTGCAGAGAGGGGTGCCACAAGCAATCTAAAAAAAAAAAAAACAAAGCCCAACAACAACAACAACAACAACAAATGACTGCACAAATTGTTGGGACGGAGATAAAACTTATTTGGCGTCTCTTTGTATACAATTACCATCCTGCGACCGGAGCAAACACCATATTAAGGAGGATGCAGGTTTCCCTGGTTTTGGGTGCGATCTCCAAGTATTCTCCTGCAGTTTCCTCATGTGGTAGCCTGGATCCATTTTTAAACACATGTGGTGGACATAATGAAGATTCATACAGGTTATCCTTTCAAATCGATGTATCGGGAACCTGCACTTCCCTTTTGTAATACACGGTGGTGCCGATCTCCTGTGTAATTTTACCTCTCAGGCAAAACCATGATATATCCTTCCCATTTCCACCTAAACAACTCCATGGTTTATCTGAATGACACCCTGAGATATATCTCCTGACCAAACGCTACCGCTAACGCTGCAGCCAAGATCACACAAAGCCCGATCCGCTCAGGGAAGCTTCCCCGATGTGGGAAAAAAAAAATGATTCGAAAGTGTACACGTTTCATTGACTCTGATTCAAGGGCAGATAAAAGCCTTCTATTGTGGTCAGAGAAGGATGCGAGGAGGGAAGAGAGGACACCAAAAACTGAGAAAACTTGGTGTGCAGAAAGGTGTTGAGGAGATCATGTCCAGGAGGATCCAGCAGGGGCCACTGTTCATGCAGGTGGTTTTGGCCACATCCTTTGTGACTGAACCAAAAAGACCCTTTTCCTTACTGTGTGATCAATACATTAACAGAGCCAAGCAGTGTCAGACAGTCCATCAGTTCTTCCCCACTGAATGAAGTGAGCTAATTAATCCCATTCTTTACTAACTAATCTTGGACACAGAGGGCTGAATACTCTTTATGCCAAATATTTTTTATTGTTTATATACAGGGACAGTCTGTCACTGTAGTCAATTCAAGAAAGCCATCCAGTGTGCCAGTGTCAGCTCTGGTATAACAAAGTAATAAACGGTGTTTAGAAATCCTACTTTATCTCTGCTAGTATTTCAGTGCACACAAGGGCTGTGGTGATGAAACTCTAGAACCATCAATCAAACACAATCTACATGGACATTATTGTACAGCACTATCTGGAATTTAACACAATATTAAAATAGATGGATGTGGAATTCCTAGGGCTTCAGACTTAGCTTCAATAGCATCATTGCAGCCACCAGCTTTGTTTTGTGGTTGCACCGTCACGTCACATGACTTGGTCTCTTTTTTTGGTGATTTGCACACCACAATTTTGCACTTCCCCAGCAGTGACTCGATATTTGAAAAATAAACATGAAGTTTCTCAGCCATGAACAGCGGCTGACCAAATGGATCATTAAATTGAGAAATAAAAAATATCATCTAGTAAGATGAACGCATAACAGCAGAATGCTTAACCTCTGAAAAGTAGTAGAGAGGGTCTGCGACCAGTCATCACGTTTCTAACTGTTGCTGTTAAAAAATACTACAAGATTTTACTGTTTGCATTGCAAGAATATAGCAGACTAATTGCATATTTACGAGAGAATTGAAAACAAAGAGTGAAGTCTCAGTGTTCTGTGCTTTGGTAGCCGTTTTGTGGATGTGAGTCCCTCCCTGCTGCGTGAAAGGCTCGGTTTCGGATAGTTTTTTTTCTATTTTTAGCTCTCTATCATTTCAAGATGCACGGATATCCCTAATATGGTCATCATGTGGCAGAGAAGCTCCAGACACCTACTGCTCAAACTTTCTGTTTGTATGAAGCAGCCAATCAGGAGAAAGTTGGCTTGAATGGAAGAGGAAGTGAGCTAAAAAAGCATTTCACACTTCAGATCAAGAAAGTCTTTTGTTAGAAAGTCCTGGACCAAAAAAGGCAGCATTATGCTAGGTTGTTTTTTTTTTTTTCAGTGGTGGGAGATAATGGAGCTCACAGAGAAAACTTGCATAAACATGAAAACAAGATGCAAAGTGAAACAGAAAAGCCGGGCTCACATGCAAACCCAGCACTCAGGGTTACACCGAGGCCCAGAACAAAACAGGGAAGGATTATTTTGAACTGTGAATCATGCAAAGCTGCTCTAGTAGCTACATACAGAGTATGTACTCGCTTAATAAGTGAAAAGTTTGGCACCAAGAAAAAACCCCCCCCAAAAACCCAAAACACTGTGCATTTCTAAATGTATCATTACAGAAATTATATTCAGCATTTCACTGCTGATTCCACAGTCAGTCACAAAGGTAAGATAAGACAGCAAATGAATATAGTCGTTATAGTAACTAGTCTGTATTTAAAGATGCATCAAATAGTTGAAACACAGATTTCAATCTTGTGTTTTCATTGGGTTTCTTATGATTGATGTCTTTAAATAATAACCATAACCTTCAATCGGCTGACTCTTGGGCCGATACTCAGTTTTTGTCTCTTTTCTTCCTCCGAAACATTCTCTTAAAATTTTGAATCTCTTGCAGCTTCTTAATATTTCTGATTGCGCTGTTGCAGTCTCCTGCTTCCTGCCTTCTGTCTCCTCGTCTCTTCATTTCCTCTCTTGACATTTAAAAAGCCTCAGTTTTAAAAATCTATCACGCACAGAGCACTACAGTAATGTGGCGTGGACACAGGTCATGAGCTCTGAAGGCGCCTTTAAAAACAACTTAAAATCGAACTTTGAAAACACTGTAAAAACATCATCAGGCCCACTTAGGGGCTCGTAACTTCCTACTCTCTGGTGTTTTCGCCTGACAGGGTAATATTTTCAATTAAGAAAGTCTTTCCACAGCCTTTTAGCTTCAGAACGAAGGGTGCGCTTGCTTTGGGAAGAGTGGGTGGTTTGTTGTTGACGGGGGGCTGTGTGAACTCTATTTTAGAACTTGAGAAGTGGGTAAATGCCACCAAAGCCCCACACAGTAACACACACTACGCTTTAAAGCTGTGGTAAAATCTCAGTACTGCAGGATATGGCTGCACCTCTTCAATCCAGCCCAGCGACGACAGCAGGTTGAAAACAAGAAAATAAACTGCTCAGACATTTTGGATTGCCGGAGCTCACTGAACTGCAATGACAAGTATCGATCCGGCCAGTTATTTACCAGCCAAGCCGTTCGTCTGAGAGGGGGCATGAAGAGAACACAGTGGCAAGGGCTATTATTTATGAGCAGTTATGTGACAAACACTTCTGATCTACGAGGGGTTACGACTGGCTGAAGGTAGAGGCCAATCAACAACTAACAAAAAAAGAACCTGAAAGCAACTACAACAATATTCAAGTGACACCAATGAGCTCATCTATAAAATGAGTACCATGAATCAAATAATCATTGGAAGGTTTTCTGGAACTTTCAGGTTGCAGAAGCTTTGTAAAAATCATCTTTATTCCATGTAAAGACTCAGAGCTGCAAAGCTTTTTACTGGAGTTGCCTGAAAATAAGAATGTGGTAGTTCATTGGAATCCACACATATAATTGAATGGAGCCTTCCAGGAAAAAAAAAAATACCCATGAAAAGCTGCATTACATAGATTTATAGATTTTCTTTTTTTAAATTATTTATATCTTTCATAACCCAACACTAGGCTTATCAGTGGCCATACACTCACTTATACTTCCGGCGATAATGGCCAGGACACTTTGTTCATTTACTAATGCTATAAAATCGTGTTTAACCGCAAGAAACCCAGCTATTTAGCAATCAGGTAGGGTCATTTATGACCCCATTATATTTTCCACAGGAATCCATTTTTATTGGTTTTGTCAGTTGTAAATCAGAGTTTGTATATGTGGAATATTTCAGAAATCTTGCAAAGAAACACTTAAAATCAAGCCTTCCTCTACAGTACTTCTCTAGGTTTGCAAGACACGGTTGACTGTAAAACAACGTAGTGATTGGAAGTAGAAATTAAGATACAATCAAAGCCCATGGTTTAAAAAAAATGTATACACATATTGCACATAACCTGCCATTGTCCTTGCCACACCGATGAACCAATTCATGTAAGCAACTATGAAAAGGAGTTACAGGAACAATATTGATCGAAACTACTAACCAATTAGTAGATACTAAAGAAAAGTATTATTTAAAATCTTTAGTGACCCGTTATGATTATAAGTTCTCCTTATAATAACTATAAGGAGACAAACTCTCATGATGTTCCTTTTTTTTTTTTTCCAGCGGGTGGTTTCGTATACGATCAGGACAGCTGTAGTTTTAGTGCGTAATTAAAAGTCTTCACAACTTTGTCATTATTTTTATTTATTAGTCATCTGTAAAGGCATTCCAATTTAAAGCAAAAGTCAAAACTCCCATACTTCAGCACCTACTCTGAATTTGAACAGCGGTGGTAGTAAAACATCACTTAGGTAAACAGTTTTCAATATTGTCTAATGCATTTATTCATAGCACAGCGTCTCTATTAACCTTAATTGGCCCAGTTCCTCTGTGTTGTTACACACCTGTTTTAAACCTGGAAGCAGTCACTGAGAGGAAGCTTTCGAATGTGTTGGCAAGAAAGTGAACCATAAGGAGATCTGCCATAAATCGCTGACCTCGGATCAGGTCCACCGGACTGACCTTTAGTCTGTGAAGCATTCGGTAACAAGATCCTGAGTGGACCACCGCTACACACTGTGTCATCCAGCAACACGTCGTAGGCACAGCAGTAATTACATACAGTAGCTTGTACCTCTGCAATGCTACGGGGAATACAGCTGATCCTTGTCGCACCGTCTGACCTGCATTAGAGGTGTAATGACTTCTGATGATATGACAGACAAGAATGTGTGCTGCATAGTTACAAGGCACAAGTCAGTCAACTGATACGAGGCCAAAGATTTAATATTCCAAACTGACGTGAGCTTCAAGGGTGAGAGGATGTAAGTACCTCATGTGGCTTTTTTCTGCAGTATGTGACAAAGTCCTGCACAGCCTCCTATTTGAAGGACTATAACAGTCTTTATTTTTAGATTAAGTTATTAAAATGGAGTAGGCTTTACACTGCTGGAAATATCTGCTGTGTAAATGTTTATTGATACCAGTTTCGTTTCTCTTGCACTTTAAAGACTTATCTTACACACCCTTACATCTCCTCCCAGCAACTTCCTGATATTTTTTCAGAAAGCACAGAATACTTTAAAAACTTTAAATTGATGAAATGTCAAATGCATCCCTAGTCAATTCCTGTTGAAGCTCTTAGCTTATGTGTATCTTGCAGATATATTTACTGGTTTTTCCAAGGGCCTCCACCTCGACTGACCTGCTGCTGTGGTATTCTACACATGGAAGGAGGCATTTCTTAAAAGAGCTCGCCACCAACCAATGAGCTCAAAGGTTGAAGCAAATATAGGTGATGTTTCCATATTTACATGAATGACTAGAGAGGCAGTAAAATGCACAGATCATCATTATTGCGAAAGGGAGCAGAGCAACGTGGAATTTCCTGTCAGCTGTGCAGTATTGGTGTGGTTACCAAAGACTGTATATTAAAGATGGCTGTAGCCATTGTGACATCACCCACTGGTTGCGAAGGTTCACAGTTACCATCAGTTGGCAAGGAGCGACAGGTTACTCGAACTCAACTTGTCAGTCGGAAGGTAGACACACCCACAATGTCTCAGTCGCACCATAGTTTAAACAGGATGGCAATTTATACTTGCCCAGACACCTCACAAATGTGGTCCAAGTTGGACTGACTGCAGTCATTCTCAGACTGACTGACAAAAAGCAGATTTACAAAGTTAGACGAATTGCTGACACGCTTCAATCGATCTCGGTCAGTCTGCTCCAAAGACTGCAACTCGTCTGCGATGCATTTATTTCCAATACGGGACTCGGCTCATGTTACTGTGGTTATATAAAAGCGAGACTCCCAAGTACCTATATCATTTTGCAGTACATCCCCATTTGTGCAGGAATCAAAACGTTTTTAAATATTTCAAAAGCAATGAGATTACAAGTTGCAGATCACGTGCCGCAGTGTCAAACCAGTGTTTTCCCTACTGTGACTGTAGCTTTTTCCTGCTTGTTGACTCTAATAAAAACCACAATTTTAAACATAACAATCATTATGTTTTATACAACAAGGCGTGAAGTGTTTAATGAGGTCATGAGTCAGTCACAAAGGACAATGTTTATTTTGTTTTTCCTGGACTTCTCTACAATTCAACTTCTTTCTGCATCCAGAGGATTCAGAAAGATGCGATTTTTGGATGCTGTAATCTTTAAGTATTTTCAGCACAATTTCAACTAATTGAATTCAACTAACTTAAAAAAAATTCTAAGAAAAACCAAATTAATGTTCGTTTCTTCCTTTACTAATAGCAGACATCGGGGTTTGGTTTGTTGAGATAAAATGCTGGTGGTGCCAATTCTCCATCCTCTGCCATTAAATCTCTTCAGCAGAGATCAATTTTAACTGAAACGTTGCCTCTGACAAAAAAGTGGAAAACATGATGGAAAGATGTTTTTTATGCACACAGAGATGTGATGTTTTCATCTGTCACAATATTTCGTCTCGCCAGTGGATTTTAAGACAGCTTCAGTCTGTTCTTATTTTATGCGGTTCTACTCATTTGGCAATGCGCAAGAAACACATCAACGTGCCAGCAAAGGCAAAGAAGATGATTTCTAGTAAGTAAACATTAATCCAAGTTTATAATTTTGAACTAATCTGCAAATTACTACTGCAAATTTCTATTAAAGGCACGGACAAGTTCTCTGTTGTCTTGGTGCCGTGAACACGTAGCAGTAAGCAGCATTAACTGCCGGACTAAAGCTCACAGTCTACTATTAAAGATAAGCAGATAAAACGCTATTTTTGCTTTTATGTGTAATCTTGCTTTCTTGAAGACATGGGGGGAAAAAAACAGTTGAAAGGGCAAAGTAGCTCACAGGTGTAATTGGAGTATTCATACTTAGATATGCGTGGGTGTGCTTTTTCAAAATCATAACTCATTTTGTTTTTAATTGTGCTGTCAAGACAATAAGACTGAGAAACTGCACGGAAAATGTTCTAATTATACTTTCAGATTCATTACCTGCACAAAAGCACTCGGATTCACACATAAAGGCTTATTTTAGTGGCATCGTTCTTCTGAAAGCACCACTGTAAATTAATACAGCAGGAAAAAAAACGGTTTTACAGAAATAGATGTGATTGTGTCTTTAAGTATTGTGGTGTTTGAATAGAAAACACATAAATTTGTTGATGTACAGAGCGAGAATTTAAGGCTGCTTTTTCTGATGGTAAGACTTTATGGTTAAGTAAAAATAGAAGGCAGCTTTAAGGAATTCTAAGGAGTATTTATTTCATTCCCATGTAGCCGGAGGGAGATTCTGTAGACTGAAGAAAAACACATAAAAATATGTGGATGAGCTTTCTATGTAAAGGCTCCATGAAACTGTGAAGGAAATGAAAATAGACAAAAAGGACAGTGGATGCGTATGTGTGACATGATCTCTGACCTGATATAAGAAAAATCCACATAGATACTAAGCACAAATTGTCAGTACTATAAGAAATATGGAGCCGTCTGCCTGTCAGTACATATTTGGTAAAGAACACAGTGCAATTTGTTTCAAGGTGCATCTATATGCAGAGAAGATCACAGGGTTACAGATAACATGTCTTCATCTGATTGAAGCCTTTGGCTCTCACTTTGTAGTTACACATTGTGGTAACCCTGCACCAGGCACTGATTTCTCTCTGCAGCCGAGCTGGTAACCCGGCACTCAGTCTGCTGGCTTTTTTAAGATCTGCACATTGTTCTTAAATTTAGGGCAGCTAGGGTCATCTCCTGAGGAGACGGCATCGCATGTGATGTAAACAAGCAAGTGTTCACACATGCATAAATATAATTATCTCTACCATGCAACCCTGCCTCTGAGAACTGGGGTCCTACACAACTAAAAAGCAACAACAAAGACGCTTTACAGGTAACCTACAGGTAACCAGAGCTCGTTTTTTCCAGCATAACAGGGAAAGTTGTTGGCAATGAGCTTAATGAAATCCTTTAGTTAACTTTATCATGGTAACAAGATGACAGATTACAGTCATCTGACATCAGAGAACAAAGAAGCACACGTGAAAGGTTTTCATTGTTTTTAAGACTCAGATTCACTTCACAAACAAGGTCTTGGTCTATTATCACTTCCTTTTTTCTTGTAGCAGGAGCCAACAACACCAGCACAAACATGAGTAGCCCACATCATCGGTTTTTTCGCACATTTTCTAAAATGCCCCCTGATGACAGTACCCAGGTAAGGAAATCCCAAAAAGTTGATTCTGGTTATCTATATGCAGCGTTTTCAGTGTGAGAAATGTTTCCGCATATTAATGGGACTTCTTCAGTCTCATAAATGTGTCAACATTGTGTTTGCAAAAGCAGAAATAAGAACCAGACTGAGAAGTCACTTGGATGAGTGATATCCAGATGAACAGAATCATTGCTGTGGGACTTTTGAAATGCAGTACCGTGACGCGATATTTACGTTTATCCTGCGATATGACATCTTGCTATATATCATATAATCTTCCATTGTGATTGTAAATAAACAGCCTGTAAGGCGAGGACCAGCGATGCATTACTTAAATTCTGACTAAGTTCTCCCTGGAGAATGAGGTGCAGTGATAATGTTAAAGGACTGCAAGATCTCCCTTCAAGGGGGGGGGGGAGTAATTAATAAACAAAAGAGGAAGGCCCCTTCAGTTTTCTGTCTTCACTTAAGTATAAAAAAAAACAAAAACCCAAAACAACCAAGTCCAAGTTGTCATAACGGGACTTCCAGGGAGCAATTAGTTCCTAAAAATGATCCCTGCTGATGTCAGCACTTTCATTATTAACATTTCTCATAAAAGTTGGGGCATTATTCAGCACTGTTGAATGAAAAATGTGGGATCTAACAATAACTTTTGACTTCTGGTCGTTTTCTGAATGCTTTAAAGTTATTTACTATTTTATATTTCTTGTTTCACTGAACTTATACACTTACTGTCTTTTGTCTAAAGCTCGTGATGAATCCTCTTTATTCCACCTCAGACAGAAGCTGTTTTTTACTTTTCTCGATCTGCACAAAAGTTCAGAATCATTCTGCACTTTCCATTTTAATAGCTGTTTGATTAGCCTTGAAAGTATTATTTTTTTATTAGCCACTCTCTTAAAACACGGTAGTTATATTAAAATCAGGAATACTTAAATACAAAATCCATGAGATAATGTAATGTCAAGAATTTCCTAATTAATGTTTCCATGGCAATTGAATTGCTTTACTTTTGATCGACTTTCACCTGGATCGGTTTAAAGGTTAAAAACACAACTTTGGGAGATTAATGATTCGTACCCGATTACACAGCTATAAAGGTTTCTCTGGACATGTCCTGATGGCGCCATATGCAAATGTTCTCGGGCAGGTCAAAAGCCAACGTGGCCAGAACTGGAAGGCAGAAATACGTCAAGCTCTTTAAACATGTTTGACAGTTGAAACCATCATTGACCTTCGAGGGGACTTTAACTGGTTGCGGGGACTGAGCAGTGCAAAATAATCCTCTCCTGTCAAACGTCACTCAAGCTTAGCAAAAACACAGGGCATCATCCAGCTCAGCTTTGCTCCAACAGCTGGAAACAGAGAGAATTGCAGAAAATGGTACGTTAACCGGCAGCCATGAAATCTGTTTAGGATCAAACACTAGTGGATTTAGGTAATTAAGCATCCTTGAAGTGTGTTAAAGCGAGAAGCTCTTCTCACACCTTCACTTTATGGGTGAGTAAGGGT
>VUQG01000745.1:0-27390 GCA_015106755.1 Etia nguti | reverse complement strand
CAGGGTGTTTCTGGACTGTCTGATCAACCCTCTACAGGAGCAGATGGAGGAGTGGAAAAGAGTCGCCAATACTCTGGATAAAGACCATGCCAAAGGTTTCACACACACACACACACACACACACACACCCTCTACATACATCTCAAACTTCACACACTGTTTGCATTCACACTGTGTTTGTGTGCGTTTTCCTCTCCAGAGTACAAGAAAGCCCGTCAGGAGATCAAGAAGAGATCATCAGATACTCTAAAGCTGCAGAAGAAAGCTAAGAAAGGTTTGTTCTCTGAGTGATGTTCATGCCTGGTTTCACTGCATAAAAAAGTGCGGCTGTGAGGGGCTGCGATATTTTGCTGCAACTCAGTTGTAATTAAACAATTTTTGGTATTTGTGGGAAAATTCAATCAGTAGTTGTTTTATAGGGTGTAACTGCATGAAGCAATGTGCGGATGTAATAGCTAATACCATGTTTTTATTTGTTTCCTTTGGCGTCCCATCATGCTTTGCTCGTCCAGCTGATGTTTTCGGTAAGTACACACCCATCTATCCACCTTTCTTGCTCTTCTCAATAATGCATAAGGCTCAGGCAACTGGTGTTTCCCATTTTTACTTCTCCAATGTTTAGTCTGAGTGTGGTTTTAATATGTCAATAATAAAAAAAAGAGTGTGTTAAACTTTTTGACAGTAATCCAGAGGGTGATGTTAGAGGATTGTGAATATATCAACAGGGAGAATATGAGACAGTCGCACTCTGACACCTCCAGCTCAGTTTGAATTTCACATCCAGCCCACTTTGGTCGGCTGAAACATGTTCCCACGCTGTTTAGATGTTTGTGTGACTCACACAACAAAGACTAGAGGCACACCGAACGAGAGTCTTCAAAGGAAATATTTTCATGGCTCGCTCAGTATAACCGTGTTAACCAGTGTGACTCAGCCCCGAACACAACACACGACAGCAGACGACAGGGTCAGCACCAAATGTTTGAATCCTCCCTCTGGGGTTGTGGAGAGGCTCAGTCAAGCAAGGGAGTTCAAACATCTTGGAATCTTATTCACATGCGATGGGAAGTCGGAGAGCATTGGATTGGTGAAGTCACGGTGAAGAGAGCTGAGCCCAAAGGTGTATCTTTTGATTTACCTGGTCCATCTACTCTTCACCTCTGGTCATAAAGTCTGGGCAATGACTGAAAGAGTAAAGTTGTGAATATAAGTGTTTGTTTTCACACCTGCAGCGTGTTTAAATCAAACAGTAAAAACACAGTAAATGCTACAAATTTACAAACGCCTCAACTGATTTGAATTCAGAGTAAACAAACTACAGGTGTAAAAATGTCCTTAGTTTCATCTGGAGGGTGAGTGGGCTCAGGCTTAGCGATAGGGCGATGAGCTCGGACATCTGGAGGAATCCGGAGGAGTAGAGCTGTTGCTCCTGCAGAGTCAAAAGGAGCCAGTTAAGGTGGTTCGGGCTGGATAGATTACATATCTCATCTGGACTAGTAATGCTTTGGGAACCCCCAGAAGGAACTGGAAAGTTTGCTTAGGGTGCCACCATGCCTGACTTCAGATAAGCAGAAGAGGGCAGGCGGATGAACGGACGCTGATAGAGCTGCATAGGTTATCCAAAATGTATGAGGTGTGATGAAAAAGTTTGGAAAACAGCTCCATAAAAATCAAAAGCCCTTATTCATTTAAAATGAGCTGAGCTCCTGTTCAGCATCATCTTCTCGGGGATGTCCAGATAGCTTCCACGCTGATGGTATTTTCAGATAACGACCTGGAGGTCCTCGTTAGTGCCGTCCACTTCAGCTCCATTTAACAGCAGTGAACACAGTACATGCTGAATCCTGTGTAAAGGAAGCACCATACCCTGTGCACTCTGTGATTTTAACCAAGGACCTTAAACTTGCTCAGAGAGCAGAGATCGTCGAGGATCATTGTAGATGATGCGAGCTATAACAGAGCCGATATCAGTGGTCTGTCTGAATGCAGTGACACCAGGAAGTTTTTTCATCATTCACAGTTGTAGATGATGAATTTATCCTCCAGGGTCAGACTGTTAATGCAGAATAAACCTTCTAAGTGCAGGCTCATAGAGCTGATAGCATGACTGCTGACTCTTAGTTTTTCTGTTTAATAAAGGACTTGACTAAATTGTTCTAAAATAACTTTTAGGATAGCATGAAATCCAGTGGAATTACATGAATGTGATGTGGCAATATTACTTCTTTGCTCTGCCTGCTGAACTCCAAAGGACTATGAGTAAACACCAAAACAGGCTCTGCTTTTAGAACAAGTAGTCCCAGTCTGAGCAATCGTACTGAAACGAGCCTTATTATGACTGGAAACAAAAGCTTGTTGTTGCTGCCGACAAAGGACTCAATGGTTTCCAGCTTTGAATTGAGCTTCTAAGACAAAACAAACAGGACCCAGGGTTGACCCCAGAGGAACCTCAGATGTGGTCAGACTGCTTCGGCCCTCAGGTCCTCCCAGCCTGTTATTACTGCACGAGAGGAAACTCCCTCTGCACTGGAGTGGATGTCACGAGGGAAGAGGACATGGAGAAGTTTCAAGGAAGGGAAAAAAAGAGGTGGAGAAACTTGTGCTGGAATGAAATGAATGTAATGACAGAGGATTGATGACTGAAAAATGAAGGGAAAGCTCTGATGAGTAAGAGTCAATGTTATGAGAAAAAGATTGAGGGAAACCACCTTAAGAAAAGGTTTTTTATTTATAGCGCTGGCTTTAAGCACGGGAACTCGAAATGGATCGAGTTTAAACAGGAAAAGGTGAAAGACAAACTGTTGATACAAAGCTGGAAACACAGCACAGCTGGTCTAAAGCAGTGGGTCATGTGTGAGGTGAGTTCCAGTGCCCCATCATAGACACCACCATGTAGTGCTGAATTTAAACTGGGTGTTATGGTCCTCTATAGATTTTATTACAGTATCATATAGGATCCTGAGTTGCTGGAGTTTGAAAGTCCAGTCTTGTAGCTGACAGTTTGCACCAATTTGTCTTCATATCTCTCCTAAATTTAAATATGTGGTTGTGTTTTATATCATTTATAATGTATAGCTAAGAAAATTAAAAACCTGGCAACTGCAGGTATCCAGGGTACAAAAAAAATGTGTTTTTCTTTTTTATTGATTTGTTTATTAATGTGCTGACATGCACCATGGTTCAGTTCTTCTTTTGGCTGCTTCCTTTAAGGGTCACCACCACAGATCATATTCCTCCATCTCCCCCTACAATAACCCTCTGCATGGCCCCCTTCACTACATCCACAAACCTCCTCTGAGGTCTTCCTCTTTTCCCCCTGCCTGGCAGCTCCATCTTCAACATCCTTTGCCCTGTATGTCCACTATCTCTCCTCTGCACATGTCCAGACCATCTCAGCTTTGCCTCTATGACTTAGTCTCCAAACTGCTCAACCTGAGCTGCTCAACCTTGGTTTTTGCCAATGAAAATCTTGACATCTTCAGCTCTGTCTCCTGTCCTTTTTTTCAGGTCACTACCATCTTGTAAATTTTCCCTTTTACTCTTGCTGCCATCCTACTGACACACATCACCTCTAGCACTTGTAATCCTTTATTTATCCATTTATCTCATTTCCAAGAGAGACCTGGGCAATTGTCTCCACCCACTCCACCTTGCCTGCACTCTCTTGTGCATTGACCTTTTGCTTTGGGTGTTTGACCTTAGGTATTTAAACTCATCCCACTTCCATTTGAATTATTATTGCATCAGTTCCCAATAAGTTATCCAAAGGAATCTTAAACATTAGAGAAAGTAAGATCCTACAATGAGAGAGTGAGAGAGAGAACCCAATGACCAGGTGATGTCCTATGAGCAACACTTGGCGACGGTGGGGAGGAAAAATTCCATTTTAACAGGAAGAGACCTCAGATCCAGGTTCAGGGAGGGGCAGCCATCTGCAGCGACCGACTAGGGGACGAGGGGAGAGAGGACAGAAAGACCATGAACCGGTTAGGTTATTAGGTTTGGTAAATACAACATTCTCACTAAGACCCCTGATTGCATTACAGTGGAACTCCATGTTGATAGTCCAATCCTTTGGAATGAGTAAATAGTGCACAACCTTGCAAAAAAACCTGTTGTTTTGGGATTGTGGGTCTTCTCAGTTTGACCTTGTGCTGTATCGAAAAGGCTACATAAAGGCCAGCAGAGGACACGAGGATGAGGAGAAAAGAAAGCATACAGAAATGTCTTGATTTAGACAAACAAAAAAGGAAGAGATCGTGAGATAAACAAGAACATAAGAGCAATGTTCTGCCCGAGACATCCTGTTTGTTTGAATTCTGTGGGAAACCTGGAATTACGTTCACATTTCTGGAAGCAAGTCTTCACCATTTCTTTCCTCTTTATCACTGAAGCCTGTGCTTGGAAAATTCTTACAGAGAGACGGCGCGCATTCTCCCGTCTATCAGCCCGACCACAGAAGCCGGCCTCGAATCTCACTAGAGGAATGAGGAACTTTAATTGCATGTTTATGTCTGTCCTCAAATCCAGAGGATGAGATTACCAAACGATCGCTCTAAAGAGGAGAAACTGAACCCCAAAGCAGCATGTGAAGGGGGAAAAACAGCAGTTGTTAGGAGTGAAATTAGCTGATTAAATGTGATCTTGTCACACAAAAGTGAATGCCGCCTTGAGGTTTAGAAAATTCCTGCAGGCATTTTTAAGTCTGCTCTGTCATGTCGTACTGTCATAACAGCAAAGTCATGAAAAGACTGAGTAATCACGTGTTAGTCTGCCTGCTCTCTGCCGCTGTGGGCCTCGGCTCCAAGCAGTTCATGGCACTGTCCGTGTTTTTAACAAATAAGAAGAAAGGGTGCATGTCGGATGGGGACCAGTTGTTGATGGATTAACTCAGATTTTGTTCTCCAGTGAGCGTTTAAGGAAACAGGACAGTCTGATGAATCAAAATAAACTTGTGTCCATGGTAATGATTCATGTCATGCCACATAACAGTTTAAAAACTGTTCTCTGGACATGACAGGAAGTTGTCAAAAAGCATTGTGCTTGGGGAACTTCTTGCATATTTCAGCAAGACGTTATGTCATAAGAATCCAGATGGTTAATTGGTCAGCATACATTTCAGATCCATCACTAACAGAGAACACACCAAAGCAGCTGTTGACAAGCTAACATCCTGTAAAGTGTAGCTTTGGGCTGATGAAACCAACGAGGAAAGAATTCACTATTGCATAATGCATTCATGACATATTATAATACAGCAGTGCAGAAAGATACCCAGGGAGAGTTTCCATGCCGTTTCAACTCTTCTGTTCTGGTGACCGTTGCTGACCTAACAGCCTTGGAAGACCCAGGTGGCCTGTTTCAGGTTCGTGCAGCTATATTCATTTTCAAAAATGGTTTTAAACTTGCTTTCAGCCAACAGCCAAATAAAGAAGGAATAAAGCTGTGTTTAAGACTCTGGATATTTTGAAAGTAAAGACCTGATGCTATTTTTCAGAGAATCATTTGGTCAGTAGATCTGGAGGTGGTCAGGTCTGCAGCATAAGTTGTGAACCATCTTTATAATATGGAAATCACAGGGTTAAACCTAAAGTTCCTTCGCTAAGCCCTAAATCCTGTTTCGTAGTAGGCGGGCAAATGGATGAAAAGAGTAAAACACGCCTGGATGTAGTAATGACTCACCAGGGATGATCTAAGTTGCCTTATACATTCCACAACATTTCCAATTGGAACATACGAATTCACCAGAATTAACGTGTAGCATGCTAAGACCCCCAAACACTCGACATATTGGGTCCCCCTTCAGTGCCCGGGGAAACCCACACCCACAATAGCTGCTCTCCATCAGTCAACGAAACAATGTAAAAATAGTTCGGTGTTGCTCTGTGTCACAAAGTAAATGAACTAATCCAATTACAGTCACTGTGGGAGATGTGATTAAAGCATGATACAGACTCCAGCTCATCCGCCTCATGTCGCAATGGTCGTGTCAACACGTGAAATCAGTTTAATCTTCTGTGTCAAGTATGAAACGCTTTAGTAAAGACTTGGAGTAAGGGAGAGTTGAGACATTTGGACAGAGTTAAAAATAAACCAGAAGCCTGTTACAAAACATTTCATAAAAGCAGCAATGTAATTTCAAAATGGCAAACATTATTAATGTGTGGTGTGTTTTCAGTGGGATTCCAGTGGTTGTTTGTTTCCAGGCGGGATGGGCTGACTGATCGCCAGAGAGAAAAGACTTGTCTAAAACTTTAATGTGGTTAATGGTTTGTGGGAGGCTCTAACTGTTGTTTTTGAAGCGACTGAGTGATTGTAGTTTCAGAGCAGGCTCTGCTCTTTGTAGCTAAAGTTCTGTTCAGTGAGAATTGGATTTCACAGATGGCTGATAATCTGGCTGCAGCTGTGAGGCTGCCTCCTCTTTAGTTTTGTGTGGAGTTTGATGATCTGAGCCAAGATGGACTGAAGTGATTGCATTTCGTTAATGCTGCAGAAAGGGTTCCTCTGCTCATGTGTAGGTCTGCAAGAGAGAGAGATTTAGAAAACTCTGATATTACCTTTGGATGGCTGCTTAAGTTTAAAAGTTTAAATCAGCATTTTGAAAGACGACTTTTACTTTTTTTGTGTATCGTTTTGATTTTTAGTTACTTTTTATTGCAAATAGTCCCTATTTTCTTTCTTTTTATGCTATTTTATCCCTTAAAGATACTTTTTGTGAGACTAAAACTTTTATCAGCAGAGGGCAGCATTTTACCAGAATGTTTGATATTTCTTTGGAGGCATTGCTTCATTTCCACCAGAGGTTTTGCCTTCTGCCCATCCCCCACTGTAAACAAGAATGTGTTTTAGTGACAGGCACAAACTTTGGTACAAAACAGGCCCAATTCAGATTCAGCTGAAATCATTTCAAAACAAAACAAAGACTTTTTGTTCCCATTCACAGGGCTAGAGACCAGGTGCCAACTGGTCACTAGGGAAAAATGACTATTCTCCAACTGGTTGGCAAGTGGTTGTTAGGTTCTGCTTGCTGTTTCTAGTTGAAATTGGATGCAACGAAGTATGTGTTCGTGTTTGTGTTCAGGCCGTGGAGACCTGCAGCCCCAGCTGGACAGCGCCATGCAGGACGTCAGCGATAAGTACCTGCTGCTGGAGGAGACGGAGAAGCAGGCGGTGAGGAGGGCGCTGGTGGAGGAGAGGAGTCGCTTTTGCTGCTTCGTGTCCATGCTGCGGCCTGTCGTGGTCAGTGATGCATTCAAACTGTTTATGCACAAGACAGAAAGATGTTTGGAGTCCTAACCAGAGTTACGCAGAAGCTCTGCAAGCCTTTGAAGAAACACCTGGCCCCTTTAGATTTGTATATTTATGCTTTGCTGGACGTCAGCAGCTGCAATCCAAATGTAAATCTCTGACGAACATCAACTCCTACACCTTCTGTGCTGCAGCACGCTCTTCAAACCTCCTGTGGAGCAGCTGCTGTGATGACGTCAGTCTCAAAGCTGTTTTTTTGTGCAGCTGATGAATGTTTATGTGTCTCAGGAGGAGGAGATGTCCATGCTGGGGGAGATTACACACCTCCAGACGCTGACAGACGACCTGAAGATGCTAACCATGGACCCACACAAGCTGCCCGCCTCCAGTGAGCAGGTACTTGTGCTGCTGTGAGGGGTCATGTGACCACGTGACTGAACAATTTGTCCTCTATTATAAATGTCTCAGTTTCAGCCCTGTTCTGTTCTGATTAAACTATTACAGAAGGGTTTTTCATTTAAGCACAGAAAATCAGGTATTGATGAATATGTGCACCTGACGTGAAGCCAAACAAGCTTGAGTTGAGCCTGATGAAAAGAACCTCTGATTTTTTAGACCCTTCCCCTTGGAAGGCCTCCAGGATGCTCCCTGATCAAATATCTGCCGCTAAACTAATGTCCCATAATTACTACACCATACAGACTAATCACCTTAACACTCAGCTGCTTCTTCTTCCACACCAGTTCAGTACACCTTCACTCACTCTACCTGCTGATCTTACAGTCAGTGGTAACCTCGACACGGAGTAAACACTCCTTCCTTTGACCTGACTGCACACAGACACCTTCACAGAAACATCAGAGACGATTCACTGCATTTTTTTTCTCTCCAGGTAATCGTAGACCTGAAGGGCTCCGAGTGCACCTGGTCATACCAAACTCCTCCCTCGTCACCAAGCACCACCGTATCCAGGAAGTCCAGCATGTGCAGGTTAGTTATGTGGCTGCTGCCAGCTACTTATTATCTCAACAAGAGTGAGATAAGGTGGTCTGCTGAGAGCCTGTCCTCTGCTGCCTCCCTGTGGTTAGCAAGTGGAACTGCAGCTTTTTTAAAAAAAATCATTGATTGTTGAAAGTTTTAATTTATTAAAGTGAAATAATTCCAGTAAATGTTATTTTACCACCACGTCTTATTTCACAGAATATTCCATCTGACTCATTTTTAGAGTTGATTGTTCATTCTTTCATCTAATTAGCTGAGATTTTAAAACAGAACACCAGTAAATGACTTCTGACCTTCTCAAGTTTCCTTCTTTCTGACATTTGTTTATCTCCTCCCGTCCTGAACAGCAGCCTGAACAGCGTGAACAGCAGCGACTCGCGCTCCAGCGGCTCACACTGTCACTCCCCGACCTCCCACTTCCGTTATCGCGCCTCCTCCTCCTCTTCCTCTTCCGTGCTGCCCCAGCAGACACCTGCCCGTCTCTCTTCAATCTCCTCACACGACTCTGGCTTCATCTCTCAGGATGCCTACCAGTCCAAATCCCCTTCACCGATGCCCCCAGAAACCCTGCAGGTAACAAAAGTCGCAGCTCAGTGCTTTTAGTCATCGGCTCACTGAGAACAGACGGCAAAAATAAACCATCGAGTTCTGTTTAATGATGTCTGCGGATGTTTCCTGGTCCCTACGATACTATGTGTTTGTTAGCTGGAAGCCACGTGTCTGCGTGTGTCTCGGCTAGCCTCGTTCAGACGGACTCAACAAACAAAAAATAAAATTTAGAACTTCTGTTCTTGCTTAACGGGGGGGGGAAGGAGAGGAGAGAGAGAGAGAGAGAGAGAGAGAAAGAAAGAAGGGAAAAGACATGGATGGAGGTATGTGTGTACCTATTTTAAATAAGATCAGTTCCTCTCGCACTCAACGAGTCGATCCTGGTACCCAATCAGGTGGGGGTGATGATATCTCCCCCCTAACCTGTTGTCCTGGCTCCCCCTTGCCGTAGCATGTGTGTTGTATCTTATCAAACTCTAGCCGTGAGAGCAATCCCTTTTTCTACAGACACCCCAGGCAGGAATTGAAACTGCGACTCCCGTTCCAAAGGCATATAGTCTTACCACTACGCTACTACTACCACTACTAGAGTTCAGCCACTCTATTTTAAATAAGATTATTTTAGTTTTAGTGCCGTGCCAAGATAAACTACAACATTAATTAAATATCCAAAAATGGAGCGTGAAGGTGTCCACTGTCTGTTGGTGCTGATGTTTTTCAGAAAAGATAATTAGGAAGTAAAGACGTGCCTGCAGTAGTTCCCCAGTACTGTGTAAGATTATATATAGTCAGTTTATTTGTGCTAATAATTTAGCACATGAACAAAATGACAGTATGTTTGTGAGGTGTGAGGAAGGAGACATTTGAGACCGTTTTGAAAGCCTGCCATGTGCTTTCATCTTTAGTCCAAAAAACAGCCGAGAAGGAATTTCTGCTTTATTTTCAGGGTTGTAACCCAGCGCTCTGTGACACTGTGATATGAGTCATGCACTAACACTGCTATTATAAAACTTTAACCAGTCATCAATCACATAATAGAACAACACACAGATCTGACAGTTTCAGCCTGCGTTAGCTTTGTTTCTGATTTTCACTCCAACACTACTCACTATTAAATATAATGAGAAAAATAGTAGCAGTAGTGCTTTTTTTTTTTAAATTCATATTTCATAAAGATGATAGTTTCTCTTTCCACCTGCCGAACTGGCTTCTGCTTCGTCTAACACACTCCTGCTCTGTTCTGTTTGACCTCTGACCTGGGATCAGTGTTTGGGAGATAACAGCTTACTCACTAAATGTTTCATATAATACCAGACTCACTCCTTCTAACCCATCTTAATAATTTTAGAGACGTGCAGAAATCTGAAAACTGCAGAATATTTTATTCTTCCACATCTGTAATCCATGTGTATTAATACTCCCCAGCACTGGTTAATTCCTGCTGTTACTGGCGCTCGCCGGGTTTGACCGTTGTCCTTTCTAACCTGTTTGTTGCTGCTTCCTCTGCTTTTCTCTCGTGTCTGTGTTTTGATCTGTTTTCTTGGCTTCCCTCTGTGCTTCCTGCAAACTGCTGGCTCTGTCTCTGTGTGCGCTCTGCATGGCGCTGCTGCAGTCGTGTGTCTCTGCTTCACCCTCTCAGTCTGTCACTGAGGGGCCTTCCTCTTACTCCTCTTCTTCCTCACCCTCTCACCCCGAGCCACGCTCCGGGCAGCAGCAGGTGAACACGCAGACACACACACCCGTGTTAGTTTTTTGTTGTTGTTGGTTTTTTCAGGTGAGTCGAGCCACAGTCGTGTCTCACACTCTGCAGGGTGAAGCTTTTATTTTTGAATGATGTGAATCGGAGCCTTCATGAAGCACAAAAAGCAGACTGCACAGAAGCAGCTGCATCAGAAACGTTTCCAGCTGCTTAACAAATCCAATTACATTCAGTGCTCAACATTTGCAAGTAAATAAATGAACAATTAAAATATAATCTAGTGTTGGCTGAGGAGGAAGAAATATTCCAGGTTTGATTGGCAGCCTAATAATCATCAACATCCTGAAAATTATGAACAGCACATGATGTTCACTGGACCATAAATGGATTAAAAAAATTACTGACTCAGTTTAATTAACCCCTGTAAAGTGAACCCAGCTCTGTGAACAATAAGGGGACAAAAAACAAACCGATGTTTGCTGCATTTCCCCT
The DNA here is from genome assembly GCA_015106755.1 of Etia nguti. Taxonomy (NCBI): domain Eukaryota; kingdom Metazoa; phylum Chordata; class Actinopteri; order Cichliformes; family Cichlidae; genus Etia; species Etia nguti. Next base: position 16,400 of record VUQG01000745.1, on the reverse strand, counting down.
CATGTTTGTCAAAACAGAACAATTTCCAAAAGCCCCAAAAAATCCCACGCTGGTCTGGTATGAGGTCAGAGTGTGTGTCAGGACGAAGAGCAGGTGACAGGTTACCTGGTAAAATAACCAGGTAACTGTTCAGAATATATGATCTATATATGATGAGGCTCTCGGGCATACAGTTGTTCTGAACTTTTTAAAATTAATATTGAGTCAACATGTTTGATTTACTCGTGAATGCACGACTTTGATGCACATCTCAGCTACGTTACTAAAACAGGAAACATCATGCAGTTAAACCTAATAAACATCACCATATGGTCCTCAGTTATGGTCCATAATTTAGTTGGTTATCAGAACTCATGCGGCGCTCTCGTCCTCCTCCGGTGTGGCTTTGTGGCACACGGATAAATTGCCGGATCTTTAAAAAAAATTTTTTAAAATAACATAAAACACACAACAAAGATCTACTTTCATTATATGTTATTGGGTTAGTAAAGGTATTACTAGCATAAAATAAAATTGCTCTATTGCGATTAAATAAAGATGCATAAATGTGAAATACTAATGTGTAAGGAGCATTTCGTTGGCATTAGTTGAGGTGAATTTTTGTAAGACTGCAAATTCTTTTCATTATTTTCGTAATTGTTTTGCAAAATCTCAGAAAATGGGAAAGACCAGTGAAATAAAAAGTGATCTGCTTCAAAGAAAATCCAGATTAAATTGTCAGTACTATAAATCAGGATGTTTGATATTTGGATGTGTAAGAATGTTGGGACCTCACTGCTGGGGCGACTTCGTTTAAGCAGAATTTTCACACCAGATTCACCAAAAACTGCACAGACATTTGCTTTTTCTGCTGCATGAAGCACCTTTTTCGCGCCCATGTCTCATGTTTTCACTCCTCGGTCGTGACCGTCATCTTTAATTTTTGAATTGTTTCTGCTTCTTCATTCATTCACATTCAGTTGACAAATGGTTTTGACCATCACGGAGCCCAGGACACCCACCTCCACCCTTCATACTTCTCCTACTCCTCTCCCACCACCACCTCTCCCATCTCCTCGCCCTCCTGTTCGTCCGTTTCACCCACGTGGCCGTGGTCTCGCTCAGGCTGCGGCCAATCAGGAGAGTTCCCGCCTCTCAGCCCCTCGGGGCTTGGAGTGATCCCATCATCCAGAGTCCCATCCTGGAAGGTTTGATCCTCATTCTCCCCGATGCCCTCCTCTTTTCTTTTAGTTGATCTGTGTGTTATTTTCCCCCCCTTTTTGATTTAATGTCAGTTCATTCTCTCAAAAGTTTCTCATTTTTCAGTCAACTCCATTTAGGTTAAATTTTACCTGATATTTTTGTTAATTTTATTCCTACATATCTCTTTACGTTTCAATTTTTAATCTTAAACTTTAAAATAACCTTGCTCAACACTATACAGAGAGCCTTGCTTACCTGTGCTGGTGACAGGTGTGTGTTTTCAGGTTGTCCATCCACCCGTCCCATTTTCATGAATCTCATTTCTCAGGTACTTTATGTAAAAATCCTCTCACCACCAGGTGGTAGCATTTTACCAAAAAGCATTAGCCTAGCTATTCAGTCGAGAACTACAACTTCTCCTTTGTACTTTCAAACGTACATAACTTCTAATCTAATATTTCATAGCCTGTAGTCTTTTAGCTACCAAAATAAGTCTTCTAAGTATGGAAATTGTGTGAATTGTGTACAAATGTTGTGATAACACCTGCTCGAATAATGCTGTAATTTCTCATGTTGGATTTGGGGCAGATTGGATTCTTCATTCATAAACCTGAAAATGCAGCCCGGCCCTGCAACACCCCACCATACAGAGATGCCTTGAATGTGATGTCATAGCTGTTGTTTCTTCACAATCTGTTGACAAGTTCGATTAGATGTCAGATTGAATTGTTGCCGCTTCTGCCCACATGCTAAATGCATTTAAAGTCTTCACTTCATATGTACGAATCAGCCACAACATTAAAACCATTTGCCTAATTTTGTGTAGGTCCCTGTTATGCTGCCAAAACAGCTCTGACCTATAAGGACCACAGTGGGTGTTCTGTGGGGTGGCTGGCTCTGAGATTGTGACAGTCTGGTCCTTTGGGTCCTCTGGGCTGTGGGATGGGGTGTCTGCTCTGGTGTTCTCATTGGATTGGGATATGGGATATAAGGAGTTTTCCTCAATGACTTGTTCTTGTGGCGTATCCTCTCCTGATGGGAGAGGCAGCTGCCGTTGGGGAGTGTCATTGGGGTTTTTTGTTTAGGTGGGCAGTATGCGATAAAGTTCAATCCTTAGGGATACCAGGACCCAAATAAATGATCAGTGTCGTTTCAGTTCACCTCTGTGTGGTTTTAATGTTGTGGCTGAGTTGTAAACTCCGACTTCGCTGGGTGGTGGAGGCATCCAAATGCAAGGCTTTGATTTAAATTTTTACAGTACTTCAGATAATAGCTTCTACTTTTAAAGGCGTGTTTTGAGGTGCGGTCTATAAAATAGTTTGATTTGCTCACATGGACCTCTAGTGTTCTTGCAACAGTTTCAAATATTTTCTCACAGCAGCTCCAAATGCAAACATGAGCATATATCTATCGTTTATATAAACTAAATATCCCTCTGTTCCTGCTTCTATTTGGACTGTTGACTAATGGACAAAGTTAACAACAATTATCATCAATTAAAATATTAAAAAATGTTTTACTGTTATTGATGATATCTTCCTGTGTAGGACTGGGCCAAACCAGGCCCGTATGACCAGCCCATGGTCAATACCCTGAAGAGGAGCAAGGATAGGAGAGAGACTACAGATCCCAGCAGCCACCAGGGTGCTGATGTCACCACACCAGGAGAGGAGCCAAACAGGGGCAAAGGAAACAACACTTCAACATCCCCCAAGGTTGGACACAATGACCAAAAAAAGGCCAAACAAGTCCTTGAAATAAAGTCACATGACTAACTGGGAGCATTCTGATTGGACAGACAAATCCCACAACAGAAGACAAACTAATAATCCACATATACCCTGTGTGTTTGTGTGTGTCTGACAGGTGGACAGGGACACCCATGAGGAGCTGGCCAGAGCTCTGGCCCGTGGCCTCCAGCTGGACATCCACGGCTCCAGCAGAGATTCCCTGCAGGGCTCCAGCGGCTATAGCAGCCAGACCAACACACCCTGCTGCTCAGAGGACACCATCCCCTCACAGGGTAAACTTACTCCCACCAGATTATTTAAGTACAAACTATTTCACAGTTTCTCTCCAGAAAAGGATGCATTGCTGCTAAGAGACAGCTCCGATATTATCTAACTTTATTCAGGAAATCAGAAAGACAGCTGTAAATAACAAATGTTCATTTCTCCGTACTTACCTAAATGTGAACCCAGAAACAAACCTGAACTGTATATTACTGAAAAAAACTTTCGTTGTATCTCTTCTGAACTTCTCAAATCTCGCTCTGATGATTACCATCTATACTCGTAGATATAAAACTGAAAAAATCTAATTAAAGGTAACTAGAATTAAAGAGACTTTAACTATATAATATCTGAGAAATCCTTCAGATCATCAGCAGTACAGTGAGTCTGCAGACAGCTCTATTCAAACAAATTCAATTATTGTGCTAAATTTTCCCCCCTCCTGGTCTCTGTAGTATCGGACTGTGACTACTACTCTGTGGGAGCAGATCAGGAAGTGGAGCAGCAGTCCACAGACTTTGATAAATCCTCCACCATCCCGAGGAACAGCGACATCAGTCAGTCCTACCGCCGCATGTTTCAGTCTAAACGCCCTGCTTCCACTGCTGGCCTGCCTTCCAACCCCTCTGCTGTAATCACCCCGGGGGTTGCTACTATCAGACGGACACCGTCCTCCAAACCGAACTTGCGACGACCATCCGGGGGCCTCAACCTGGGCCCCATCCCCATCAAGCCCCCCATGATCCCAGTTAAGACTCCCACTGTGCCTGAACACCCTGGTTTCCCCAGCAAAGCAGCGTCAGAAGACGGCAACACGCCGCGGACCCCACTAAGCCCAGCCACCACCCCTCTGTCACCAGGCAGCAATGGGTCATTGTCACCAAAGTCTGTCCCTTGGGAGACCCAGCACTTGGGCAAGGGATCGGATCCTCCAACCCCACCTCCACAGCCCAGTGGTCGGTCATCAGAGTGGGAGCGTCGACCTCTCCCAGAGCTGTTGGAGGAGACCGAATATGCTGAGGTGGAGGACTTTCTGGTGGCCATCCGACGAGGCGTCAAGCTCAAGAAGACAACAACTAACGACCGATCAGCACCAATGATTCACTGAGACTATGAAGGTTGGTTTGACATGAGCCATTTTGCGTCCCTGGCTGAAAATACTGTTGGAAGGGACACAAAATGGTTACTGCTAAGTAAAAGCAAATAGCTATGACATCAAATGGATGCCAATAACAGAAGGAAGTTGCCCAGAGACTCTGATCGAGGATCAGTTTAGAAATCTTGTCTTTTAGCAGTGATTACAAAAACGTGCATCTTCACAGTTTGGCCAGAGTAATCATATTTGCATTTGAATCAAGCAATCGTGGCAAAGATCCATTGTCAGCTGGGATAGCCTCCAGCCTCACCTGCAACCACAGGTGCATAAGGAGTTAAAGAAATTTTAAGTTAAATTGTTATTTTTCAGGACAGTTTGTGAAAAGTTTCTCATTAGATAATTCTCTAAGTGTTGACTGGACATGTTCAGGCCAAGAAAAACACAAGCACATCTCCCTTTAAAAATCAGTTCTAGTTCCTGGCCGTGCCAGGAACTCTGATCCGAGATTGTTTCCTCAGGGCAACTTCGATAACAGAGCGAGGGTGAAGGGATAATCCTGTCGACTAAGAGACGCCTGGACAAGGTCAACCTTGTAGCAGGAAAAAAAAAAAAGGCTTAAATGAAATGAAATCCTAATGTTGGGGAGAAGTGAAGGTAGAAGAAGAAGAGAACACTTCTCAGAGAGATGACGCTGAGCTAGAAGGAGTGATGGAATATTTTCGAAAGATCAAATCATTATTTGTATGTACATATTTCTATTTTGATGTGTTTGTATGTTTTACACCCTCGTAGTCTCCCATTTCCACTAAAGGTGCCAAAAGCCTGTGTGCTGAATATGACTTACATATTTAATGCTGGATTTTCTTTATGTACAAACATGGATAGGGTGTTTGATAGAGAATTATACTTGGGCACCAACCGAAAGAGAATTTGTATATGTAGGGCATAGCGTATTGAAGAGTGGCGTGTAATCATTCGCAACTAAGGATTTTATGTTGTTACAGTAGACTGACCTGCATGTATTTACAGTTTGCCTCAGTATAAATGATCCTTTTGCCTCTTAACTTAAATCCACGAGTGAATAATAAAACCCCGGCAGCAGGAGAGGTTCAGGAACTCTGGATGATACAACTCGAGGTTAAGGCTGCTGTCCGAACAATGTCCCGCCTTTGAATTTATAAACTGAAAACAATACTGCAAGGCGCCGTTTGAGGTCTATTTCCTCTCACTGCAATTCTATTTTTGTGAAAAGCACTTTGTGAAATTTGAACAATTACAGAAATGCACAAAAATACGAAAACACTATTGGCAAAGCAGCATGCGCACAGCGTGCGTCAGCCAACACTCCAAGTCCATAGCAGTGCAGTAACAGAGGCTGTTACCACAGTTTCCTCCTGTGCTACTACATATCTGTAGTAAATAAAATCATGTGGATTTGTGTATTGGTCTGGTGTAATAGAAGTGTGCTGATTTAGGTGGCACAGATTTAAACAGTTGTGGACGTTATTTTAGTGAAGTTACTACTCGGTCAGTGCTTAAATTTTGGGCCTGTGACCTGCAGTAACCTGATGTTTAATGCTTAATATCTAAAACGCAGAAAATCTGGTCTATGTTGTATAACTCGGTCGTAGTTAGCACTTTTTACTAAATAATGAAATGTGCAGTGTGCACATATTAAATTGTGTGTAAGCCGGAAATGTGTACAAGTCTAAGGATAGCCGACTTCCCAAAAATGCCAAATGACTGCCCTGAAAGAGCAAGACGGTTGAATACAGTCACACTTTGGAAGGCTGAAAGTGGTTGGTTGACCTCCCCAGTATTCTGCCTACAAGTATAAATGGTGTCATGTATAGAAAATCTCTTCTACAGATGTTTCATGTTCTATCTAAAGAGAAGAGGTGCACAACATGCTGGTTTGGAGTTTAGCTTGTTTTTAGTCCTAAAATGTTTCTTACTAGCCTAAAAACACCAACTGTTCAGAGTGTAGAGGTCTTTCAGGTGGTGCGGGACACGCTGTGGTTACCATGTTGGAGGTCCTATACTTCATACATCTATGAAGTCAAATCCTTCACACTACCAAAGCTGATCTACAGAGAGCCGTTCACATCTTATTCATCTTTGTCCTGAAATTGGCTTCAGTTCAGAGACTGTTCAGAAAAAATGAACAAAAGTAAATTCAAATTAATATTAACACCCACTTCTATTTGAGCTTTGATGTATTATCACTTAGAAAAGTGATTCTGCTAGTAGTTCTGTAGTCCCTCATACTTACAGATGGGTATTTCACAAAAATTAAAACCTGACGTTACTGCACGACTGTCTCAGTTCGTCCTCGTGAACTCGTATCTCCCGAGTTCCCCCCATGAAACTAGAAGTGGGCTCGCTATGTAGAAATGCAGTGAGCGAAAGCCAAAATTTAGAGATGCCATTAAAAAAAAACTAAAAAAAACCCAATAGCTGTCAATAATAACATTTACTTTTTTAAAAAGCATTGTGACCCTCAGCTGCCTGTGGACCTCCACGGTGGTACCACACGAGGCCGATGTGACCCACCAGGAGATCCTCTTAGCTGCACACAATCAGACCCTGCTGCATACTAATATTAATACAAGTCCAGTAATTATGTATACTTAAACTATACTAGCTTGTTAATACATGTCAGATTTTAGCTGTCAACAAGCTGAAATACACTAAAACTCCCATTTCTACCAAATAGCACTGCTAATATGTACTCACCACACAATTATTACCTGCATTAAGTATTTATTAATTTAAATATTCCCATCTTTTTCATTTGACCTGTTGAGCATATAAAACCTATTAATAGACTATATTTAATATGCATGTCGTCTTTCTTTTGCTTTGTTTAGCTGAGCATAATGATTTATTAGTCTGCTTCTCTCCTCTGTTGATCCAACTCTTCTGGACCAGAATGCATTTTAGATTCCTGCAGGATGCAGAAACGTTTCATGCTGTATGTGACGGTTGTTTGACGCCCTGTACGATGACCGAAGCCGGCTTCGTTTTTTTAAAGCCACGCTCATTCTCCTGTGCAGGTTTACAAATCCAGTCGTGTGTGGCTGACGCGATAACAAGCGTATGAAGCTGAGTGTTTGAGCCTGTGAAGACTCTGTAAATGTGTTTGTCATCAATGATCCGAGTGAGGCTGACACACACTGAGGATCAGAGGAGCGTTAGAATTCCCGTCTGTTAACGCTGGAAAATGATTCGTTTAAATGTGTCAAAAATTCAGAGCACACAGGGTTAGAAAAACCAACCGAGTTAGATGAAAAGCCAGCGATCCGGTCCTCAGTGTGTTTAGACGCCACTCTTGTCCCCGAGCTGTAAACACAGCAGCTGTCAGTGTGTCCGTTTAACCCTTTAAACTTTAGCCTTTCATTTTCAGACGAGTTGCCAAATGTCTTACCGTATACGCTTAAAGAAGCTCTGGGTTTGGTTTCTTTGTATAATACTCCTACTTCAGGTGCTCTCCTATAATTATGAGGTTTCCCTCGTGCATTTCCTCAACAGATATTGATGCAGCCACTTTATTTTATGGAAAGTATCAGAATTATAATTTTGGAAGTAAGGTAACCTTGATCTTAGATTATCATCATAGTATCGGGTGCTCATTTTACAAAAACTGCATTTTTAGTCCGTTATCATCTATTGCACAATAACAAAAAAATATTTCAAACATCTTTCTTGTAAAGTTGAAGTATTATAATTCCCCTTATTCTCTGTCATATATACACGTACTGTGGTGGATTCCCATTTTAAACGTGGCCTCAGATTCAGATATGAAGTCAGTGTTTGTTCAAGTCGGCTTCTTATGCTCTCAGATCTGTCAATCACAGAGAGAGAGATCCCTTGGCACGTTTAGGCCCCACCCACCTGCTGTTTTAACCTTCTGTTCGCCGGAGCCATCCAATCAGCAGAAAGCTGGCTTAAAGGGACCTTAAAGAGGGAGGAGCCAGAGGGAAAAATACATTTATAAGTTACAGAATAATTGAGGCCTAAACTATGGGACAGCAGTCCTTTACTTCCCCAGTTTGCTCTTACGATGGTAAATAAAAGGCGGATTTTAAGGCAAACTGCAGCTCTTATTAAAAAACTTTAAATTAGATTTACAAAAATAACAGCGTACAGTCTGTCAGTTAGAAAAATCTACTCCAGTTTTGATTTATAATCATAAAAGTTATTATCCGTTGGGCATCTTTGTAGTGAAATGTTAAAAATTCAGGAATGAGGTTCAGATTAACGAGCTTTACCAACCATCACTCACTCACTACAATAATCACTTTTTTTTAAAGCTGATATACAAGTGAGGTTTAATTTTTATTGATTTTAATAAAAATAATGGCACATGAATGTAACTTTTTACTGACAAATTTCCCACTAGCCTTGAACTCAGCATAGCTACTGTAAGAACAGCAACTTTTTTTTCCATCTAATTTCAGGAGTTTTTTAAAAACGGAGCAAACATCTAACAGGTTTAATTAAAATCATAAATATCAAGCAGGTACAGACCTTTCTAGCGCTGTGACAAACTCACTCCTGCCTGTGGTGCTAGAAGTAAAAAACCTTTTTTATTTAATTTTTTTTTTTTTACTACTTTAATATTTCGGAGTAACGTTTGTAATTCTGTAAATTCTGCTTCGTTCCTGAATATCAATCATCTTTTTCTATGTATACCAGCTTTTCTTTTTGATCTTGGCTGTAAAATAAAATTGTAGCGTTCGATGTGCACCTGATGACGAGGGAAACCTGCGCTTTGCTATTATCGTTTTTGCATTTAAGAGTTCGTTTCTATTTAACTTCATGAGCTGAAGTAGGAAACCTTTAGTTTGACTGTGAGCTTGGACTTGAGAAGATAAACGATTGGTTATCTTTGGTCCTACTTTTTCATGCAAGACGTTTTGATTGTCCCTTAATAAACTTATCGAATACTGACAAATAATTTTGAGTCATTTGATTCATTTGATTGAGGTTGTTGATGCTCCAAATCACAATTTTCATAGTTTATTTTGTAAATGAGTCGGCATCTTATTCATCTTATACAGTTTCTTATTCTGAGAAACATCGAGACAAAAGTTTAAAAGTTAAAAAGAGGCAGCAGCAGCAGGATGTCTGTGCTGGGAAACGTTTGACATGAATTAAAGATGTGCAGCCTTCCATCTACGAGTCTATCAACAGATTTGATTTTTAGGGTTTTAGGGTTTTACACTGTTGTTCTTATAAATAAAGACATACAATGACAACATTTCACCATTATCTGATCATTTACATAATTAATTGAAAAAATATTTAAAGAGAAACTGGAAGTAAAATTTTAGTGATTTAAAGATATGTTTACAAAGTGAGTTTCAGGTTCAGGTGAGAGCTGAGATTAGGTTTACAAGATTTTCCTCTTAGGATTAAACCAGAAATGTGTGTGTTAAAGGAATAAAACAAACATCAAACACTTAACTGACCACTCAAAGTGCATCGCACTACATATTTAACCATAGATTCAAGCAGTTCTTCGCTCTGTACACTTTACCTACATCTCTCCCTTGGTTATCACTGGGTGAACATGCAAACTCCAGGCAGAAAGGCCCCAGGTGGGGTTTGAACCAGGAACCTGCTCATGAGAAACCTGCAGTCCAGAGTGCAGAAAAATAAGGATAAACCAAGATGGTAATCAGTGATGTGATAAGTCATTAGCCAGCGAGTGTGCAGAGATCCTTGGTTTCTCACTCATTCTCATGTCGGCTTTCAAAACACCATGCTGAGTGTTTGACCCCACCATTTTGACGCTTCACTAACAGTCTTTTTACACTAGCGCCTGCTCAGGTTGGCTCCACTTGGTTTTTAGAGTTTTCATGAAGGTACTAAAAGTACCTGTTACCAGCTACTTTTAGTACCTACTCGGCTGAGGGTCCAAGTGATCCGAGGCAATGTGAAAATGTGATGTCAGCAGACCACATGACTAGTGGTGTCACTCAGCGAGTTTTGAGAGCGTGTACTTCATGAAAATCAAAACTCATTTTTTTGAAGCCTGGCTACAACGCCGTGGTCCCCGAGTCTGAGAAAAAGCCAGACACCGAGCAGCAGGTATACCATCGCCTCGACATCACATACAAATGACGTGATTGGACTATAGCGATGCTGTAACGACCCCACGCACATTAGGTGGTCCTCGATTGTAATGGTAAATGAGCGAAACACAGTCGAGCTCTGTAAGCAGGTATTAGTGGAAAAGGGCTAAAAGTGACTTCACAGTGGCTACGTCCATCTTTGCTTTACAGTCTGAGCTCATGATTCAAATTAACATGTTGTTTTCAGGACCTTTAAACACTGAATGTGAGCTTAGTCCTGCTCACAGCAGCGTCCTCGGTCTGGAGTCCCCAACGAATGAATGAGAGGTCAGTGAAGCATCACCTGCAGAGCCACAAGCAAACACTCATGTTCATTTACTTTTGTTTTAATTGCACATAATGTTCCAAAATACATCCACACCTCATCCTTCAACAGTGCAGGTTGTTCGGTACATACTGTACACGCATCAGTGCACAGCGGAGGTTCCAGACTGTCCACAAGATGGCAGCACAACACGGCATTCCTTTACCCAGCCTTAAAGGACGACAAGCGTCTTGTTCATATGCTTCAAATGTCTTCACACAATTAAATTAAGGGAAATATCATTTTAAAAAAGCAAAACAAACAAAAAATAGTTTGATTAAAATCTTTTCCTCATGTAAAATAAACACAAACATGAGATGACACAAAAGCATACAAGTTCTCTGAAGCATCCTCAGACTGAAGTTTTTACCAGGGTTCAAACAGACGGTGCATCACTCAGACTTAACAAATCTGTCCTAATGAGACGGGCAGACAAACAGCTCACTTCCCTCGAGGCTTTTACAGTTAATCCAGTGACAAACTTGAATTTCTCCTGCAGTCGAGTCCAAACCCTCATTAAAACAGCGTGCAAACATTTCTGTCTGAACTCGCAGCTCTTAATTCCTTTAATTTGAAGGATGTGTTGGGATTTGTGCTTAAAGCGTCCCCCGTCCCTCTAAAGACAAACATTTCATAATCTGCTAGAAAAACAGCAGGACTCAAAACCACACATCACAACTTTTATCAGGAAAGTTGTGATGGCAGAGGAGGACTTCTGTGAAGAATGTAAGGTAGATAAAAACAAGATAACGATGCGGTGATAATCGGCCTGGCCAATAATCAGACCATCCCCAGATATGCTGAATTTCTGGGTCGATGAAACAACTGATAACCTTCATCTCGCAGCTGCTAAACGACAACCGCAGCCAACTTTCTCTAATTATCCATCATCTTGGTTTGGATTGCACAAAACATATTGAACAAAAACTGCACATTATTGCACTGATCAGACATCAAAGACCAGCAGAGAACACATTAATGAGTCCCAGAGGGGGTGGAGCCTATCCCAGCTGTCACAGGGTGACAGGTCACGAGTACTTCGTAGGGCTCAGTAATTGTTTGTTCTATAAAAAAACAATAGCTGACGTAGAATGAGCTGATAGTCTGCGGACTCTGCAGGAGGAAGAGAAGTCCTTTTTCTAAACATCTAACACAGCCTGAAAATACTTAGTGAAAGGTGAAAATGAGTGTTTTAGGCAGCTGGCAAAGCCGTCTTTTTGCCAGATATTTTCACCTATTAGGAAAAAAATCTGGTTTTTGCCTCTAAAATGTGAGAATTTAAATTATCTGAGTAAGTCTCAGTGGATCCTGGAATAATAAGAATGATTTCTGACAGTTTGTTACCTCTAAAAATGATGAACGTGCTAATCAATAAGAAAAGAGTCACTGGTGGAAGCCCAAATTCAAGCATCACACAAAATGATGAGAAGTTACATGAACTAGTAAATGGACAGTAAACTGGGGACACTGGATGGAGTCTGAGGATCAAGAGGAGAAAACGCCCGACGTGGGTTCAGCGTCGTTATAAAAAAGCACCTTGCAGGTTTGCCAACAGCTGGAGTGTTTAAGGGTGACAAACAAAGTGACCGAAACGTCTGAGCCCACCTCTCTGACTGCGACTTTCAATTGCACCTTCTTAGGAACCATCTGCAGCTTCAAGTCTGATCAAACAAAAGCTTAAAAAAAAAAAAGAAAAAAAAAATCTGGATGCGAGTGAAGCGACTGTGTGAGAGAAAGAAGGAAAAGATGGTGGAGAAAGTAAAACAAACACAGATACAGAGCGACCTTGGAAAGCAAAGCACAGAACTGAGCCCAAAGCTGAAAATAGCAACTTCAGTTTCCAGAGTGTGCGCTGCCACTGAACGCCGCCGCCTCCTCCTTTAAATCGGCTCCTACAAAACATCTGAGAACTCTAAGCACTAATAAAAACCATCTGATGAGATTACAGAGCTACACAAGTTCTTCATGCAAAACACAGAAGTCATTCCTCGAGGTAGCAGATGACATGTTTTCAGATTTGCAGGACGGTGGCGACTTCACGGGGAAGTCCGCTCGCTTCCAGCGAAAGTCATGACAAAACATTTGTTGCTTTTGACTCATGAATAAATAGTGTTTTTGGAGATGAAGTCTGTAAATGTATAAAGTGTCTGCTGAAGAGAAAATTTAAAAAAAAAATGTGCTTTTTCTTCTTTTCTTTTTTTTTTTACCTCCAATTAATCAGAGATCAAAACAAAACGTGAGCTAGTGTCCTGAAACAGTCGGTCAGTGTGTGCTGTTCGTGTTTCTGCTGTCAGGATGGGAAACCACTCGTCGCTGCTAAAACGCTGATTTCTGGGAAGAATAAACCACACTGGCGGTGCTGAGACTGCAGAGGGTTTCCCATCCTCGAAGCTGCCCGGGCGGGATTTACACGAGCCGTCTGTGGGAGGAAAATCAAAGTTTTGTTCCATCTGAGAAGCATCGATTCTTCCCATCAGCCCCTGGGACCGAGTCACAGAGAGGAAAGCCAAACGTGAATTTCTGGGAACTCGACTAACATACCGATAGGAAAAAAAACAAACAAAAAACTACTGGATAAATTGCCAAGCAGCAAAATCAGCAGCGAGTTTACGCTTATGTTCGTTTTGCACAAAGCCTCTCTCTCCAGGGTCTCTGCCAGCACCGGATCTCCATTTTTATCAGTTTAAAATTAGGATACCTCACAGCGTGAAACTCCGGGATCCCTTTTTTATGCTAAGCAACCTCTGACTGCTGACACACTAAAAGCTGAAACTGTGAAAGGAAATGTGCAGCAAAACCATTAAAACTGCTCCTGCAGCTTTACTTTGTATCCCTTTGTGAATCTCCACTTGTTTCCTAGCTTCTCGTTTGGCCTCCTCGCAGATTTGGGCGTTTTAGCTTCACACTGCACGGAGAACTGAGCTCGTGATGTGACAGTAGAAACAGAATCCAGGAGTGAATCCAGTCTTATTTTGGATTTTTGTGGTGCTGGAATAATTGGAAAACATGCGCTTGGAGCACAAAGTGAGAAACCTCCGATAAACCACGAAGCTGAATGTTTAAAGGTGAGAAACTTTTTGATTAACGGTGCAAATTCATGCACTGCACCGATCTACTACCTGCTGCCCACCTGCAGTGACCTAGATTAGTTAAACAAGTTTTTTTCCAATTAGCTCAAACTCTGATAACTAACACAGAAATTTATTTTTTACTGCAAACACTGATAAAGTCACGCTTACTATGAGCAGTACACTCAGAACTACAGCCTCACCTGGTCAGGTATGACCAACAGCTAACATCAGTTAGAGATTTTTGGACATATTTATAAACTGATATGTGGGATTAAAGCAGAATAGCTGCTAAATTAAACCATGTTTTTTATTTGTGCTGCTCAACAAAGGCAGAGACTCGAGAAAATCTGTAGATTCTCATTTCAGATAATCGCACACATTCGCACTGGGACTGCGACAACATCAGATCTATCACATTATTGTGATTTTAAATCAGCCTGAATTAAAAATAAGGATCATTTTACTTTCAGTAAATCATATTTAACGCTTTCTCCTTTAGTGATGAGTCAGAGTCCATAAAGACGTGGTTCAGCGACTATTAGAACACTGAGTTTTTCCAAGGGCAGCTGCACAGGCACAAAGCCCCTCACTGCCTTCTGATGCAAACCCCGTCATTGTGACCTATTACCTGGATTATGACTCCTAGTTACTCCTAGCAGGCTTTCAAGGGGTCACGATGGATGTTATTGGCATTTATTGTGTGGTTTTCCTCTGTTTTGGTAAATAAATCACACTCAAAATGTGTGCGCAGGGAGGTGGAGGGACGCTGTAGCTATAAAGTTTACAACAATTACAACTATGCAGCCGTTTCCTCTCTGCTTTTGCCACCAGGACATTAGGAATGGGACTGATATGAAGAACCAATGAGAATCGCAGCTCATAAAACCTGAAAACTTCCATTTAACCTCCCGCTGAATCGGCACGCTGAGGCAACAGACGCCATTTCTTGGAGCAGACGGTGTAAAAATAACCCCGCCAGATGCTTCAAACTGGCTGAAAATAGCCAAAGCTTTCAGAGATGGTCGCGGTTGGCGGCCAATTACGTTCCCTCATACTGCACGCCGCCCGAGCAGGATGACAGAGAAACGTCCGACTGTAAATACTTTTTCTTTTTTTTAGAGCTGTGACATCAGCAGTGTTATGAAGATGTAGTGGTGTGTTAGGAGGAGCCTGATGGCGTGTCACCGTCCTCATCGTCGTCGTCGTCGCTGAGGAAAAACAGCGGGAACATCCCCAAAATACAGCCGATGGACACGCCGATGGCTTTACCCTGCAGCAGGAGGCGAAGGAGAAATCAGATCATCATCATCATCTGTTTGTTATCCTCCTCAAACAGTCGGGGTTTGCAGAGGCGAAACACATTCTGTGTCTAGCTTTGGAAAGTCTGGCCAGCGATACTCTTATCTCAGGATACATGGATTATTCACGAGACGGTAGTTTTAGCTTTTCCCTTTCATGCTCGTACACACCTTTGACAGGATCGTGCACTTCTGTTTGATACGAATAAAGATAAACACTCTGTTTTTCTTATTTTAAACTCCCTCTCATGTGGCTCCACCACAAACCTCCTGCATTTTCGCCCCTTTGAAGACTATCTGTGGTGATAAGTGCCGCTGATTATATTCAACACTTTAATTAATAATCTGGAAAAGTGGAGTGCCCTGCTTGCTCTGAGATAAAGAAGCCAAGAACTCCTGATTCCTCTTTCTTCCTATCATCCCTCTACTGTTGCAACTATGGAATAAGAACAAGAAGAGGATTTAAAAGTAAGACCCAAAGGAAAAATCTCACCATGTGAGAGCTGAGCCTGGTCTGCCACATGTCCACCTGCTTGGGCGTCAGATCTGGAACCTGCATCCCCAGTTTGGAGGCCAGAACCTCCACATAGCCTGCAAGACTTCACACAGACATCAAATGTGTATTAATCGCTGCACAGGCATTTAGTGACATCACTCACTCCGAAGGGACAGCTCACCCAAAAATAAAACACACGTGTTCGTGGTTTTCCACCCATGTCCTTCATGTGCGAGTTGCCCAGTTTTGGGGATATCAGCTGTGGAGATGTCTGCGATAATTCATGCAGAAACTGTGAAATCTGCCAAACGGGCCGATGCAGATTAAGTTTTCAGTATTCAGTATTCAGTGCCAATACTTTGCACGCTTTGGATGCCTGTTTAGCAGCTATGTCTTCTTCCAGAAGTTATTCAAAACCAAGTAAAAACTTGTATGCATTTCCAGAATTGCTCAAACAACCAAAGGTAGTGTGCAGCTAGCTCACATCCCAGCTCAGTGGAGGCTTACAGGGGTCAGAGGCCACAGTAATAGAAATAGGAAATCCCAGACAGTTTGTTCTGTTCATGTGGATGAAGCGTTTTCAGTGGGAGAAATGTTTCATCACTCATCCAAGTGACTCGCTCAGTCTCGACATTTGTGCCGAACTACACGCTCGGAATAAGGCTAGCCTTCTTCTGCACAATTGTTAGCACAATTAATAATGTATACTTTATTGATCCCCGTGGGGAAATTCCTCTCTGCATTTAACCCATTCACTCAGTGAAGCAGTGGGCAGCCATTGGGCGCCCGGGGAGCAGCGTG